>RJWT010026846.1:0-15708 GCA_004365215.1 Cuniculus paca | reverse complement strand
GATGTATTAGAATTTGAGTGTCTTTAAAAATTCCTGATTCTTGAGTCCCACTCCCAAGGCTGACTTAGTTTGTCTGAGATAGGGTTCAGATGTAGATCAGTAGTAAACAGAGGAAGTGACCGATTTATTCATTATTTTGGGGTAGAGAGCTAAGATTGCAAGCTCGTCTCCATGCAAAGCTTGGTACAGAGAGTGGCTTCTTGATGCTGTGGATATTGATCCCATCAACTTGCCATCCCCATCCATTTCCATAAAAGCAAATTTCGGGCCCTCATTCGGGGTTTCAGTGAGATCTTCATGGTGGCCACCACGTACAACCAGAAAATGCAGCACTATCTGCGTGCAGGCTAGTTTTGATAGTCTGCTGCAGGAAATCAACAGTGAGCAGGATGTTAGCCCCTGGAGGAATGGCTCCTGCTCTCTTTTCCAGTGGGACCCAGCAGTGTGTGCGAGCAGAGAGCCTAGCAGAATGAAGAGAGCTTCAGGTTCAGTCTTCAGGTGGTTGTAGGGAAAGCTCATCCATGGGATTCCAGGCAGCACGGGGACACAGGTGGGCACTGTCCCTCCCGCACAGAGGACTCATGAGCTTCAAGCAGCCACACCTCTGCACATCCCTCTACCCACTGCCCAGCATGGTCACTTCCTGGGTGTGATGCAGAGCTGACCTCTGAGTGCAAACCCTAATGTGAACCTCTAACAGGAACTTGAATCTCAAACTCATCTTCCAAAGCTGTACAACAAAAAAGTGTGGAAGCGTGGTAGAGTAGTGATGGTTAATTAAAGTTCACAAAGATTCTGGGATGGTGTAGAGAGTATTTCTAGATTTTCATTGCTCAAATGGACACTTTCTTGCAGCTCAAGTCTCGGGTTCTCATGCCTCCTTTAGCCCTCTCACCCCTGCGGAGCACCCCAGAGCCTGACCTCAGTTCCATCCCTCAGGACACAGCCCCTGTACCCAGGTTGGCAGCCCCCCGGGAGCTCACAGGTAGGTCAGCAGAATGAACCCCATGGCTACCATTGTCTGAGGTAACACGGTGACCTTCCATCTTGATTACTTTGTGAGCTCGAGTTGCCACTGAAAGAGCTAAAAGGAAGGGTATAGTGTGGTAGCTAGACAGCAGATAGGGTGATCAGAGTTTCAGAAAGCATGAGTTTATTTGTCTTGCAATTGGGTTGTTTGAAACTTGGTTTTCCATTCATTTTTGGTTTAGCAGGTTGCTTTGGGGTTGGATAAGAAAGAATGGTCAGATATTCCTTTTCAGAGCCAAGTTTCCATTGCACCAATATGAACCTGCTCACCTTGAGAGTGTTTCCATTCCCATCTTTGCACTTTCAGATCTCAGAAGGCTGTAATCTCCCCTAATCCTACCCAATGCCCTCCAGTGTGGTCAGTATAGTGAGTGTCCCAATTTTTTTCTTTTACAAAGAATCAACCAACAGTTTCCTCCTCATCCTCCTGTTTCTTCTTGTCCTCCTCTCTCTCTCTCTCTATCTCAGTCACACACACATGCACACACACACACACGCACACACACACACACACACACACACACACACACACGAGTACTCCTCATCACAGCCCCATTTCCTACTCCCATCTCACTTAAGTCCCTTAATTCCTCTCTTGTTATTAGTTACCTTTGCATCACTAGGACAAAATAGCCAATACTAGAAACTTAGGGGAGAAGAGGTTTATTTTGGCTCACAACTTCAGTGGGTTTAGTACATGACTGACCAGTTCCAAGGCAGAAAGCAAATGGTAGAAGGCCTGGGGAAGGAAAGCCGATCACATCCATGGTGGCCAAGAAGCAGAGAGAGAAAGGAGGAGTCAGGAACAAAAATACAACCTAACATACTTCTAGTGACCAACCACCAGCCAGGCCCCACCTCCAAACAACACAGTCAGTTATGAATTTGTCAATGGACTAATCCACTGATGAGTATAGTGCCCCCAGGATCCCGTGCCCATCCAAAGCCCCACTTCTGAACATGAGTCTTTTGGGAAATACTTTAGATCTAAACCATGACCCCTCCCATTGCACTTAGGTGAAGAACAATCCTGTTAACATGGTTTACAAGGCCCTGCATCGCACACCTCCTGAGAGCCTGCCCATCACTCACTTCTGAGTCCCCAGGGCTGGCTACAGGGCCTTGCCATATTCCCCTCCTCCATCCAGAATGAGCTTCCCTTCAGGTCATCTTATTCCTCCCCATTATCTTCCTCAGGCATACCTCCCTGCAGAAAGCCTGGTGGCCTGTCCCACCAGGGGCCCAGTATGGGCTCTCCTAGCTCCCCCTGACATCTCGCTATCTCAGTCTCCCATGGTCTCACCTTGGCTCTGTGAGAATCTGAAGTCTGTTGTCCCCATTGGGCTATAAGCTCTCTAAGGGCAGCAATCGCATCCTTCTGTCACTGTTTTTCTTCATGCCTAGTGCCCAAAAGAAACCCCTTCTAGTTAGGCTTTCCTGTCTTCCGGAGTGGTGGATGAGAAAGCAGCCTGGGGAGTGAAAGAGCCCTTGTTTTTGGCAGGCCTGGAGTCCAGATCCTGCTGCACCACTGATTCAGACTTCGAACTGTCCTCTAAGTAGAGCAGTGATGATACCCACACCTCACAGGCTCGCCCTGAGAACACAGAGCATGCTCAGTAGAAACTAAGTTTCTTCATCTACATTGTTACCATTTAACCTTTCCAAAAGCCCATTGGTGCCTTCTTAAAATCCCTCTTCAACACCCCTGTGCAGCAGTGGTTCCAAGGTAAGATGCTCATATCCTGGGAGGGTGGGGTGAGACATGGTGGGGAAGAAGGCAGACGCTTAAGAGGAAGGGTCATTAGCATATGAAAGAAGATAAGACACTGTTATTAAAATTCATTTTATATCTCCTCTTTGCAAAATTTCTATTTCTTGGATATGTTTTAGAATGTAAACAATACTTGTGAGACAGTGCTTTACTATGTCACTGAAAAGGAGAGAAATAACATTTCTACCTCATTTGGAGCAGTTTTTCTCAGGAGGTAGGCTAGGGAACAACTCACGTAAGGAATCAGGCTTGATAACATGGACAGGGAGGAATCTTTGGGTTTTTTTAAGCAAGATGATAATAACATGATTACTATTTCAAAAGCTTAAAGTAACTGAACTAGTAGTAGAGGGTGGGATGAATTACATCAAGTCAGTCTGCAAGCAGGCTGACCAGCTAGGAAACTACATCAAATTACAGGTAGAATAGATAGTTGGGGGTGGGAGCTTATGTCACTGTCATAGAACAGAATTAAGTTGAACTTAGCCCAGATGACTAAGCTGGTTATACTGATGATAAACAACTCATTGAGCAGTTTTCTTTGTAGAACAGTTTTCTTCTAGAAAAGGGTTTATGAGATATTCCTTTTTCTTGTAAGTTGCAAAATTCATAAATATTCCCCTGAAATTTACTTAAATTTATTTTATATGGAAAACTGGTTTTGTAGATGCAACATTTTTGTAGATTTACATAAATTTAATAATTCCCTATAAAAAAGTACACAGCACATTAATACAGTTAAGAACATAAATAGCCTATAAGTACATAAAGTATTGCTCAATATTTATTAAACTGTGGGATATATTACCTTGAAAGTATGGAGACTGTAGATTAAACTCATCTAAATGGGTTGAGTGTTTGTTTTCTCTGAGGTTATAAATAGCACTCTCTTTGGAACCTCATCAGCATCATGCCAGTTTTTACCCATAGCATAAATAAGGACCAAAATGAATGATAGGTTTTGGGAAGTAGGAAGAAAATGTTCAAATGGGAAGGGGAACAAGGTGGGGGGAGGAAGAAGGGAAAAGAGAAAAAAAGAGAATAGATGGAAAAAATGGAGATAAAGCTGTGGTAAATAAGGAGGTGACAGGAATGGGGAAATGAAGAAGAATCAAGATATATTATGTACAGGTATAAATTCCCTCTGATGAATGTGGTCATTATGTATATCAACTGTGTATCAAAATTAGTTAAAAATAGTAAGACAGGAAAAAAATCTTGCCAACAAAATAACTTTAATGTCCAAGAGAAGCTTACAAAAGACATCATTTTGATTATATCTGTGAAGAAACAAAAAAAGAAAAAAGAAATGACCGCCTTTATGTTTAGCAGGACAGCGCCTTTGCAAGAAAATGGGAAGGCTTTGCAGTCATGTGCCCAGCACATAAGCACACACGGTCCACATGGGCCACCATCATTGTTGTCAGTTCAGATTTGCGTGCACCAGAGGGGCCCGCCCATCCACTACTCCCTGCCAGGAGGTCCCCTTGAGAGCAAGCCCTAGAAAGTGGGGTGTTTGGCTCTTTTGCCTCTTTTGTTTCATAGGTCAGGAAGAATCTGTCATTGGCAGCTCTCCTGAGGCCAAGGACAAGGGGGTACGAGGGAGCTAGACCTCAAGCGGTGGAGCAGCCAGCTCGCCCAACGCAGGTCCAATGCATGGGCGCTGTGGTCTCTGTTCCCACAGTCTGTCTGTACATCAACAAGCATGCCAACGCGGGACCCTACCTGGAGAGGGAGAAGGTGCAGCAGCTCCCTGAGCACCTGGGGCCCGAGCAGCCAGCCACGGTCCTGCAGCAGGCCGTGCAAGCGTGCATTGACTGTGCCCACCAGCAGAAGCGTGTCTTCGCCCTGGTCAAGCAGGGCCACAGCGGTGAGCTGGTGTCAGGTAAGGCCTGGGGCGGGGTCTCGAGGAGGGCTGTGAAGAACCTCTGAAGAGGACCTCAGGCATGTGGACAGGTTGTGGCCACGGCTTCCTGTGCTGGGTTCCAGGGTCCTCCAGAAGTTGCTTCCAGATTGGACAAGAAGAGTAGACATCTGAATCCTTGCTCTTGACTCTGTCTCCCACTCCTCACTGCAAATCCCTCAGTAAATCTTGTTGTTCTGTGTCTTGGTTACTTTTCTCTCATTGCCGAGACAAAATATCTTATGCCCAGAATTAAGGAAGGAAAGGTTTATTTAGCTCACAGTCTATAGAGGTTTCAGTCCATAATCAGCTGGCTCTGAAGCAGAGTGGCATGGCAGAGGGCAACAGTTCATGGCTGTGGCAGACAATGAAAGCAGCAAGAGCACAAAGAGGGGTGGGAACAAGCCTCTTCCTCCCTTATACTGTATGCAGGTTACCCACTCTCAGAAGAGTATAACACTTACGCCATCTTTGTGTCCTCCTCTTGCACAGGCTCACCCTCACAGCTTCACACATTGCCCTCTCAGGGAAACACTGCTTGACCTCCTAGGCCTTCTGAAGTCAGGATGAAGGCCTTCTTAACCCCACGATTCTTGTATTCTGAATGCACCTAAAACCTGCACCACGTGGATGATGCCAGGGTCTGCTGCCAACTGGAGCAGTGGCCAGGTTTCCCTCCCTCTTGGCTGTAGGGGTTGAGTGCGTGGATCACTTGGCACTCTGAATCCAGTTGTGAGGCATGAATTTTCAGTGTTGCCACTATTCTGGAACACGGTGCTCTGCAGCTTTCTCCTCAAAGCAATGTCTTTTGCTTTTGCAGTTTGAGGCTGCAGAGTGAAGACTTGCTGCTTCTTGTGATGGATGTCCTCAGGCCATCTTTTATATTCTCTTGTTCCTTCTCAGCAATTGAGATCTCCTCAGTTCTATCTTTGCAATCCACAACTTTACTAGAACTTCCCTTCTGGCCAAATTCACAACATTTTAAATCATCCTGCTGGGCCTCTCTGCCCTTGATTCACAATATAAATCTGGCTAAAAACCCCCAACAATAACCATGCCACTGCCTCAACATTTGACTGTCTTGAAATTTTTTCTACCAGATTAGTTAGTCCACCACCCTTAATCTTAGTCTCAGGCAAAGTCTCTGGACACAAGCAAAATGCAGACAAACTTTCTGCCAAGCCATAACACACATCATCTGGAGTCTAGCAACCAATGTAGTCCTTTCCAGCATAAACCACCAGAGCCTATTCTTTACTGGTAGGATTTCTATCAGCCTTCTGGTCTTCCGAGTTCTGACCAGAATCTCTCATACAGGACAACCTAAGACATTCCATCTCTAGTCTGCTTTACCCCATCCCTTTACCCCATGATGGCACTTACCATCATGAAGGACAGCAGGGAAAACTCATGGTTTCAACCACATCTCAAAAAGGCATTAAAAAAAATCATTCCAGATCAGAGCAATCCCTTCTGTCATTGTCACAGGTCTCTTCCAATTTCTGCCCCAACTTGACAGCTTCCAGAGGGAGCCATGTTGCCTCCACCATGTAAGGGCATGATGCTGAGAAGGCTCCTCCCCACTCTGCACCCACCCCGAGTGGCCCTCAAGTGACTGTGCTGTATAAGATGGAAAGCTGACTCTGCCCCTGTTTTCCCAGTCAGGCCTTGCTGTGATCTCCGGGTCTTGGCACTGGGGAAGAGCGAGGCCAAAGTGGACAGAGCTTTGCCGATTTCCTTTGGCTGCAGAAACTCCCGGGAATGCCAGGGTGGCGCCCTCTCTCGGCACTTTGGAGAATGGCATAGACTGACTGACAGCTGACTTCAGGCCACCACCTTGAGGTCACTAAGTGAGAGGTGGCTTTGCACAGGCAGAACTGGAGGATCAGCAGGAAGACAGGAGAAACTGCTGGTTCTAGAGCCAGAGAAAGGAAAGTAGAAGATTAACCCTGACCGTAATGAGGTCCTGAAATCAAAGAGGTGCTAAATAAAAAGGAGGGCATGTCATGGGGGCACAGAAACCATCCTGGAGGAGCTCCTGAAGTGAAACCCACAGCGCAGAGTCCTAAGTATAACACACAGCACAAAATAAATATATTAAGACTGTACTGAAATTAATAAATGATTAAATCAATCAATCAATAAATAAGGGAGAAGTCCTGGGGCAACGTTTCCCTACAGAAGAATTCCAGGTGAAGTGGAATTCCTCCTCCTGCTTGAGTGTGGTCAAACTTTTTTTTTTTTGAGACAGTCTCACTGTGTAGTTCAGGCTGGCCTTGAAGTCACTGTGTAGCCCAGGCTAGCCTCTAACTTGCAGTGGTCCTCCTGCCTCAGCCTCCCAAGTGCCGGAATTGCAGGTGTGTGCCAGCACGCCCAGCTAGACTTCCCAAGGAACAGAATAGAGCAGTGGTGGTGAACATTTCAGAGGTTTTGATGATCCACACAGCCCACTGTGTGGGTCATAGGTTCATAACTGGAATAGGAAATCCAGCAAAGGAAAATGGAGCACCCTACCTTGGCCAGGTGACAGAGGTTAGCAACTCCAGTCATGTCACATAGATATCATGCATCCATATCTGTTTGGTGCAAAGCGCTTTTCACCTCTGTTGTTGTCCCAAATACCTCATAACCCCAGTGTAACCATGAGAAAAACTACACAAACCAAACTGAGGGGCATTTCACACAATTTCTGAACAGGACTCTTCAAAGCTGTCAAGTTAATGAAAGGTTGGGAAAGGCTGAGAAACTGTCAGAGACCAGAGAGACAAGGGAACATGACATCTAAAGGCAATTCGGCATCCTGGATGGATGTAACACAAGGGGACGTTAGCTGACAGGTGAAATCACCTCGCTGGGGCTGAGTGACCTGCAGCGTTCTGTGGTTGCCCAGCTGAATCGCAGTTTCCTGTTCCCCAGTCTCTGCGTCCTTTGATGGAAAACAGCACCTGCGGAGCCTGCCCGTGGTGAACAGCGTTGGCTACGTCCTCCGCTTCCTGGCCAAACTGTGCCGCAGCCTCCTGTGTGATGACCTCTTCAGTCACCAGCCCTTCCATGGGACCTCCAGCACCTCTAAGAAGGCCCCCGAGAGAGAAGCAGGTAGGATGGAGGCAGGTAGGCGGTGTCCAGCTTCCCCTTGCCCGCCGGCCCTGACACCAGCCTGGCAGGTGAGGCGGCCACTGAGGAGTCTAGGAGTTCTCTGGAGGCTGGTGACTGCCTCTCTGAATGACCTAGTAACACTCAGAGCTGGCCTAAATTGTCCCACCCCAGGTGACAAAGAGAAGCAGTCTCTCCTGCTGTTCACTGACACTCTTTGAAATCAATATGGTCAGCATTCAGACAACAAGGTCATAGTACATCTAAGGAGTGATTTTTCTTCACTCTACTGTCATTGAACCTCTGGGCATATTTTGAGTAGTTGAAGGATTAGGAGACCAAGGAACTAAGAAATCCAAACAATCTAGGGCTAAAGAATAAATGAAGTTGGTCCTGCCTGGGAGTGTAAAGAAATGGTGCCCCAAAGTATCCATGGTTGTAGGACTTTGGACCATGCATGCAATATGTGTTCTACTGCAAGCTGGAGTTTTCTCAACCCAGGATGGGAAGTCGTGACCCAAGCATTGAATTCCTTTTGTACCAGCAGCCACAGAATAGCTTAGGGTGGAAAAGTGGCCAGGGAGCGGGCAGCAGGGCCACCTGGGCAAACTTGCCACAGTGTTGTCTGCCGCAGGGGCTCTGTGTCAGTGGGAGGTGCTCCTTCCCCACCCAGCAGCTCTGGGTTGCAGATTTGCAAAGAGCTGAATGTGACTCTCAAGGAAGAGCAGATATGTTCACTTTTTATCTTTCTTTGAAAGCAGTGCTACTGACCTATGAAAAGCACAAATAACAAAACTAGAACCGAACCGTGTGTTACTCTGCAAACGTTTGTGGATATGTCCTCTGTTCCAGGCACTGTGTGGAGACCCTGTCTTGCATAAGACAGATGCCTGAGCTTTGGAAACTGCCTGGTGAATGCATGACTATGACTGATAATGAGAAACAGATCTGCAGGGCTGTGTTCACAGACAGGATCAGAGCATTGGACAAAATAAGAGTGGTATATCCCAAGCCCAGGAGGACAGCAGAGAAGGATCTAAATTTAGATCCTTAGTATAGATTTTCTTGGACACTATCAAGAACCTCGCCTATGATTTTGCTTTCATCTCTCTGGGTCCCAGGATATAGGAAGAAATTTGGCCTTTACATAGAAAGGTACCTAACTGAACACAGGCAGTATGAGAAGATGCTGTACATGTCAACATTTTTCTTCATTCTTTTAGGCGTCAGTTGGAAAAATCTTCTCTCTCTGGGCCCACTTTTGCTATGTTCAGTGAGAAGTTGGAGGTACTGATGTAGAATATTTCTTTTGGTTCTGAAGGTGCATGACTCTTGTCTCTCCCTTAGACCATAGCTGGCTCAGAAACATATTTTTAAACAAATTTAATTTTCTGCTGAATCTTGCAATGCCAATAACGGGATGATGTGATTTCACTTCTCAAACCCTTGCCTCACTGTTACAATGAGCAAATGATGACCACTTCAGAAGGTGACCATAAAGCCACAGAACTGATAGCTGCCATTGTCCTGTAAAAGTAATCCTGTACAATTGGTTCTTTCCTGACAGTGGGTAAAATTTAGGGTAAATCTCATGGCTTTTCTGGTTCCCTTTCTGCTACAAAATGTTGTTTAGTCAAAAATTTATATGCCCAGGTCAGTGTGATATTTGAACTTTTAATTCCACCCAAAGGTATAACTACTGGACACTCTGTCCCCAGCTCAGGTTTGCTTCAGCTGCTTGTTGCCCCCACCCTGTGTTTTTGGCCCCTCCTCTACCTACCTCATTTTGCTTTCAGAACCCTTTGCCTTATTGTTGGGGGAAGACAGAGAGACAAGGATGGGCAGGTTTTTATTAGCTAGGCCCTGTTGTGAACTGTCTCATGGTTCCAGCAAATGTTTCTAAGCTGCTTCCTCATTCTGCTGCCTCTTCTGTGAGTTCTTTGTAACTGCCCATCTCTCACCTGCACTTCCCTTGACGTGAACAAATGCAGCTCCTCTGGACGGTCTCTTACTGTTCCTTCCAGGGTCAAAGGGCTCTGGGGATCAACTCTAGCTTCTTTCTGCCGAAGCCCCTTTGTCTCTCCAGACTGTCCTATGGAAATGATTTCAGACAATCCTATGGTAGATTTCTCTTCTGGTGGCCCACATCTGGTCCTTGGGGAACACACACACTCTGCCTTGACAAATGCTTAGCCCGACAGGCTCCTTTGATCTGCCTGCCAACCACATTCTTTTAGATTTCTTATGAAATCCAGACAATAATCCATTGTCTCTCCCAAGTTCCAGAGGACTCACAAGGCCACTCTGAAACCGCTGGGAATAACTTGGAGAGTGCTCTCCATAATTTGCTTTTTGATTAACCAGTTCCTCAGCCCCTGCAATCTTGTTTGCAGGTTAGATGCAGGTAGCATAAAACTGCTTTCCGCCTTCTCTTTTCACAAGAGCTGCGTGGTGGCCTCGCACTTTGCTCAGATAAGTGGTATCTATTGTCTTGCAGCCTTAGCCAAAGCAAAGCTAAAATAGATTGATGTCAACATCGTATCCCAGAGGATGACAGCCTTCCTCAGAGCTTGTGTGTTCGGCTGCGAGCTGGCTCGCTTCCTAGGCAGCACAGAAGGCGGGGGTTAATGACCTCAGTCGCCTATGACCCTTCTGCAGCCCATGACTACTTTGCAAAAACAAATTGCTTCAAATCAACTGACGTGGTGCAGTGGTTCTTCTGTGTGTATTGCAGACCTAATGCTGTGTCTGTCACTTGTCAGGGAGCCAGGAAGGGTAAAGGAAGCAGTGGGGGCAAGGTAGGGCTGAGCAATCCCCTTGTCCTTGAATGTCCCATCAGTCTGCCTTGAGCCCTAAGATGCCACCCTAGGGAATTGGCCTTTATAGGAAGACATTGTCTCCTTAAGAGTGCCTTGTTACAGTTCCTTTAAAGGGCAGCACTGTTATGGTAGAGGATGAATTCATCTATCATCTACTTTCTCATCATTGTGACAGGAAAGGCACATATAAGGGCAGGGATGGAAGTCCATTTTATGTTCAGCTTCTTACCATCCATAGGGCCACATCATCACTGAGTAAGACGGTAAGGTCTCCACTCATTTAATCCAGAGCAGTGTCCAGGCCTGCTCTGTCCCGAGGCGTTTAGTCCAAGCCGGACCATCTCAGTCTGTGCCACACACGAGGAGGGTTCGTCGATGCAACAGAACACACTTCCTGAGAACAGTTCATCCACTGAGAGGGAAACACAACTAAGGCAACTAACAGCTCATGCAATGAAGGAACTCAAAAGAATTGGGATATTTGTGGAATAAGAAAAGGAAGATACGGAGAGGATGTGAGTCCCCGTTCTATTATATGACAGCAGGTCATGTGGATTTGTTCTTCGGGACTGAAGAGCAGAACAAGACAAGGAAATTAGAAGGCAGATTTAATTCAACCTAAGTTCTTGCCACTCGCTCTGTTCGGGGTGTTGTCCTCACCTGAAGAAGGCAGAATTCTAAGGCCCTCCTAGCCTTTAACAGCAGATCCGCAGACACCGTGAAGACACATTGAAGTCTAAGAGGCGGGTTTGAGAAACGCTCCCTCGGGGGAAGTGGGCAGTGAAATAAGCAGAGGAGCACTCAGAAGATCGTCCCCTCCTGAGGCAGGTGACACTCACATTATAAAGAGCTCTGAAAAGTCAAAGCCATTGAGAAGTAGAAGGGCTGCGGGGGTGGGAGGGGTTAGTGGTTTTCCCACTACTGGTGAAAAATATGAGCACCCGTTAGGCCTTGGAGGCTCAGGAGCAAGATGTTCTCTCTGGTCCCTTTCAGGCTGATGGTCACGAACTGGAGGTGACAGAGGACACCCTTGGGGAGCAGGGGGAACAGGTGCCTAAGAGCCCCAGCAAAGGCTTCCAGAGGAGGAGACAAGGACGCCAAGACAAAGTGACTCCCTTTAGAAGATCTCTTCCTGGGGACAGAGCAAGGGCTTCTTCCAGATCTCTGCCTCAGAAATTTCAAATCTGAATTCTTCCCTCAAAGGCTCCTCTTCCAGTGTCCAGGGATAGCCAGGCTTCAGGACTACCCCGCTGCCCGAGCTGGGTGCTCTTAGCTTGAGACCAGGAAGCGCAGTCCTTTGCCTCCAATTCCATTAATTGATATCCAGTGTGGCGTGTGTTTCAGGAAGTAAAGCATCGTTCTGGATGCAGTAGGAGAATAGAGGCAGCAAGATGGATTTGGACACACTGGTCAAGGATCATGAGATGCCCCCGGGGGAAATGCTGCCTTAGCTTTGAGTGTTGAGCAAAGTGTCAGTGTCCTTTAGTGGGTGTTCTGCGAACTTGAATGTGCTCAGGCATCACCTGAACATCAGCACTTTGCTGAAATGCAAATTCCGGTTCAGAAGGTCTGGCAAGGGCTGGTTGGTGGGAGCCTGAATTTCTAACAGGTGCCCAGAGGAGGCTGGTGCCACCAGTTGGCGCCACACTTAGTGACAGCTTGTGGGTTGGCAGAGTCTGGCTCAGGCAGGGAAATTCATTTCTGGTCTTCCGTCTACCCGAGTTAAGGTGCTTCCTTTTTTGTACAAATGTTGCCCCTGAAGACAATCTGAAGTCTAGGGGAGGTGTCCCATGGGGTAGAGGAGAAGAAAGGGGCATGAGTAGTTGGGTCAGGGTGACACCGGTATAAATCCAGAGGAGAAAGAGATCTGTGGCTCCAGGGAGGAGAGTGAGAAAAAGGCAGGATGGTGGAAGACGCATTTCTTGGTGTGGCCTGGCGAACACCTGCAGGGTCTCCGGTAGCCTTTCAGCCTCTCCAACCCTGAAAATAAGCCCATCTGTGTTTTCCTGACCTTGTTTCCATGTCCATGATGCCACTTAATTTTTGCCTTAGACTGTGGAATTCTGGGTGCAGAGCTCATTTCCTATCTAACTGCACCCATGAGCATGTCATCCCCAGCCAAGACTGGCAAAACAAGTATGCAGGGATATTACTGACTTGAAATGTATGTACCGCAACTGCACAAACTACTCACTGAGAGTAGAAGATTTTTGGAAACCACAAATGTGGTATCTGAGCACTTCTGCAAGACCTAATTGAGAAGCTGGTTTCCTGCCTTTTGAAGGTTTAACAAGATGGGAACAAACTGTTTACTTTTTTGCTAAGCAGCTTCGTTGATGCGCAGCTGGTGGGGTGGGATTGGGCGATGAGGAGTGTCCCCGTATTCTCCCACGCTCTCCTTTCTTCCCCGGCTGGTGGCCTCCGAGTTAGCACCTGAGAACTGTTGGAGTAACACTCCTCCCCACACTGCGTGACAGTGGAGCCTCACATCCCGCGTTCAGAAAGCGAATCTGCTCCTGTTTCCAATGACACAGCTGCCTCATGTGTCTACAGAGAAGGACTATGCAGAGAATATCTATCTTTCCACAAGGCCATTTCTTTCTAAAAAGAAGTACGGTATGGCACAGGTCTCATTACAGACACTCATCCATTTTGCCAGTTGGGGTGGTGTATTAAGCTCCCCTATTTGTGACGTAGTAAGGCACACAGAGACCAGGCCACTTGCTCAGAGCCACATGGAAAGGCAGCACAGGGAACAGGCTGAGCCCTGACCCTTGGCTTTTCCTCCAAGTGTGCCACTCTTAACACGCTGCTACCCAAGACTGAGGTGGTGGTGGGGGCGCCCTGCTCCCACAGATGAGTTGTTTACAAGCAGCTTGCGATGCTTCCACATCACTTCTTCTTTTTTTTTTTAAAGAGAATAAAACAAAACAAAATAAAAACAGAACAAAGCAGATCAGAACAGAACAATGCAAGCAATGCAGGACTTCAAAACAAGACAACAGGAAATCAACAGTGACTACCCTAGTGTCTCTTGTTTTCTTCAAGATAGTTGTTCATACCTTCACACAAAATAAATTCAAACAAAACCAAATAGTATAAAACCAATCAGAACAAAAGAATGAAAGCACTACAAGTCTTCAAACCAGACAATAGGAAAACAACAATGGCTACCATACTGTCTCTTGTTTTCTTCAAAATAGCTGTCTATACCTTCTCACATGTTTGAATCAAATAATAGAAAACAGACTAAAACCAATCAAATCAAAGAATGAAAGCATTATTGGACTTTAAAAAATGATGATAAGAAATCAGCAATGGTTACCAAAATGTCTTGTTTTCTTCAAAGTAGCTGTTCATACCATCACACATAATAAAATCAGTTCTTGTAAACTCTTTAGGAGAAGCTCTAGGTATGTAAGTGTATACATGTACATTTGTCCTTTCTGTGTTAGAGAGAATAACAAAACAAAACACAAGAAAAACAAGAAACAAAAGAGACAAATAAATAACAGTAGCAGAGAGCCCAAAACAATAACAATATAGGGTTTCAAAACAAGGTGGGGGGAACATAACAGAGGTTGTTATTTTGTATAGTTATCTTCAGAGGAATTACTCAGATTACCAGATACAGACATGCAAAATTGATCTAATCCTATGAATGTTAACTGTTTTGTTCCAAGAACTAGTAGAATTAGTAGTACAATCATCTTAGCTATCTTAAGTGTATATATACAAATTTATATCTTTTTTCTTTTCCTTTCCTTTTTCTCTCCTTTTCCCTGAGTTATTTTTTCCCTTTGAGCAGTTTCTTACCCTTTCACAACATTTATTGAAGATTTTTCATCTTATTTACTCTCAGTTTCTTATATCCATATCACTTCTAGCAAAGGTGTAAAAGAACAAAACAAACCTCAGCCCCCTTTTAGCAAACTTCGGGTGAAACCTTCACTCCATGTAACTCAACTCCTTTTTCTCTTTCTGTGTTTTCTACCTTTGCCCTAGGGGTGTTTCATCCTTGTCCTTGTGCTGTTCTGACGTCAGAGCTGGGTGTTGTCTACTTATGAGATTGGCACAGGCCATCATTCTGGTGGTTCATTCCACTAGAAGAGCCTTCACGTCTCTCCAAAACCCTGCTCCACCACACGTTAGGCATAGTTTTATGTGGTACAGTATTTTAAATAATATCTGAGGGCTGGGAATTTAGCTCAGTGGCCTAAGCGCCTGCCTGGCAAGTGCGACGTTGTGAGTTCAATCCCTGGTGCCACAAAAAAAACAAACAAAAAAACAAACAAAACAAATAATATCTGAGATGATAAGAAGAAAAGAACATAGGGGGATTATTGATTAATGGGTATAGAATCTCAGGTTTATAAAATGAAAATAGACAGTGGAGACGATTGCACGACGTTAGGAATGTAATTAATACCACTAAATGGTACACTGAAAACTGGTAAAAATGAACTTTTGGATAAAGTAGTATCGCATTGTGTTGTTTCCCTCAATCATTGGTGTGATGGATTTTAAAATTTTGTTAAAGTGGTAAATCTTATGCAGATTCTACCATGATGAAAAGTTTGGGGTTACTAGGACCCCTCCCCCAAAGAAGGAACATAGTGAAAGAAGGCACAGTGTGCTGAATCTTCTCACAGCAGGTTTTCCCAGTACAAGATTGGAATCTTGCAGAGCTGTTCATCCTGTCACAGCCATGGGTCCCATGAAAGAATGAGCAGTCGGGTCTCCAGCTGAGTAGAGGAGAATACATTGTTGGTGGCGAGCTCAGGGCTTAAGAACCCTTGCAGGTTTTGATGCCAAGGTTAAAGAAGAGATTCCACAAGTCCATAGCAAATTCTAGGCCTTCATGTGTGCTCTGAAACTCAGGGCCAGAGGAAGCCCAACCAGAGCCCTTACAGCATGTAACAAGGCGCCTTCCCTGTGGAGGGTTTTCAGCCCTCGCTCTCCCTAGGTGCTGGGATAAGTTCATTTGGGGAATGCTATTATATTTTCAACTGTATCTTTCATTCAGTGATGATGTCTGTCTTTCTCTCTTTTCAAAAGGACCTCTAGAAAAAAGCCTGGGCTTCGTAGAATTT
>RJWT010026844.1:0-15679 GCA_004365215.1 Cuniculus paca | reverse complement strand
TCAAAATAAGACAATAGTAAATCCAAAATGGTCACCATAATATATCTTACTCTCTTTGTAATAGCTGTTCGTGCCATCAGCTATAACATAATCAAACAAAGTAAAAGAGAATAAAACCCAACCCAACAAAACAACAAACAATATAGGACTTCAAAATGAGAGTATAAGGAATCAACAATGGCCACCACCCTCAGAAGTAGCCCCCCCGCAGATGCCATGCTGTGTACCACTATCCTCTGAACAGATGATCAGACCACTGGCCCCAGACCTGCAAGGTCAGTGAAACACCAAAGCACCACAGGAATCCAATTGCATTTCACCTCAATAGCTATCATCAGAGTCTGTTTCTCTGGATCGGCTGGTCACTTACGGGGTGGGGGTGGGGTGATTAGTACTTCTTGTTTGTGAAAATTACTTCTATCATAGTTTTTATTCTCAAAAGTTTTTTTTCTTACCTTTCTAATGTCATTTTTATGACACTCAATGCTTCTTTTATGAACATATATCATTTGTACACTTGATGAATTTAGGTTATAATTCAAATGCCAAGGCTTTGTGGTGACCCAAGATAACACAATGCTGCTAAAAACCAGACTTTTCCTAATACTCCATTCATTTGCTCCTGCTATTCAGTCAGTATTTGTTTTCTAAATATTTAATATGCATCAGACACCATGCTCAGCATTAGGTTTAAAATTAGTAAAACTAATAAACATAGTATTTTGCCTTAAAGGATCTGTCTAGCTCACAGTTATTTCACAGAAGAAGTAACTGACAAATATATTAAAATGAACACTCAGTTGTTGATGCTCCACCCCAAGAAGCTTCTTGGATTCCCATAGAAATCAATGCATTCAAATAGATACCTGGAGTGGGAGTGAAAAAAGGCATGTTTGTCTTCACAGTGGGCCCATCCAACCAAATCTAACCTCCAACTCACCCCAGTCTTCATTAAAATATATGTATTTTTTACTAAAGGTTTTGCAATGGTAAGGTTCTTTTTTTCCAACTAAAGAAATAAAGTAAAAGAAATGGAGCATATTCATCTTCAAGAGACAATTTCACAATTTTTCTGTGATGCATATGATCAGTATACTTAACAACTGAGAGCACAGTGCACCATGATAAGGGGTCTAAAGTTGTTTACTTGTCTCCTCAGTCTGGGTGGATCTTGCACACTCAGTACAAGAAGTATTTGCAGTCATTGCTTCCAAAGTGATGCCTGGGAAATGGAGATGACCTATCCTGAGTTAAGCAATCAGGAACCAGACTAATCACTATAACTGTCTAAGGCTTCCCAGATAAATTATAAATTATTGGTAGATGTTCAGAGAAATTACTTTTTCCCACATCATTTCTAGTCATCATGTATATCCTTTGGGGAAAGGGGTGTTAGAGAAAGTGAATAACGTCACATTTGTTTTGTGTGCTATATAATCTAGTATACATGGAAGGCAGCTGCAAGTAATAAGTGAAGGAATTGAGTGGGAGAGTCATGCAGAAGAGGGCTCATGATATGGTTTACACATACTACTTCTCCCACTGATATCCTTCTCTTCCACTCCACTGTTCCCTCCAGTCTTCTTTCACCCAAGAGGAGTTACTGAAAGCATCAACCCCAATTAGATACCTTAGGGGTAGACTAAGGGTGAGTCATGTATTACAAAGTTACAGTAATAGAAACAATGCTGTGACATAAATCAGACTCATGCTTGCAAATATCACACCATTTCTCTGGTATGAGATACTGAATGTGTAAATAAATAAGGAGCAAAGTGTATAAAAGGTGTTGTGAAATAGGAAAAAATCATTTAAAAGAAAGGGGAACTAGAGAAGGAGGAGAGAGGAAAGAAAGGAAGGAAAAAAAGAGTTTATACTCTTAAATGAAATAAATCAAACACACATGTTTAAATATCACATTGCCTCTCTAGTGGGAGAAACTGAAAAGGTAAATAAGGAGCAAAATGTATAACAAATACTGGAAAATAGGAAGAAAATATTCAAATGGGAAGGAGAACACAGGATGGGGAGGGGGAAAGGAAAGAAGGGAAAAGAAAAAAAAATAATATGGAAACAGAGCTTTTGTAATTAAGGAGAGGAAAAAGGATTGAAGAGAGGAGGGGAGTTCAGGGAAAAAAGAAAAATAAAGAAATATCATGTACGAGTACAAACTTCCTCTAATGAATGTGATCATTACGTGTATCTAAAATGTACTAATAAAATTAATTTTTAAAAAACCATATACAACAAAAACTATGTTGATCAAAGAAAAAAAACCATGTGGTACTGCTATAAAAATAAATACACCATCTCTCAGTTCCTTTCCTCTCCAAAAGGTGGTCTGCTTTTGTACCAGTTGTTCTAATTACTGTAACTGTACTGTGTGCTTTATCCCTAGCCTGGGAAAATAAAAGAGGCTGAAAAAAGAATTGAGAGGTGTTGGTACCTGCACCAACTCCCCATAAAGAATTTGATCATTATGAAAACATGTACTAATTAAAAAATAAAAATTGAAAAAATCACATAGATCAATGGAACAGAATAGAGAACCTATGTGTAAATCCTTACATATAAAATTCAAATGATCTTCATCAAAGATGCTGAGACCACTCAATGACAAAAGGACAACCTCTTCTGTAAATAGTGTTGCAAAGATTGAATATCCACATTTGATAGCATGAACTTGGACCCTATATAAAAAGATTAACTGAAAATAAAAAGAACCACGCATAAGACCTAAAAGTATAAAATTCCTAGAAGAAAAGTATAAAATTCCTAGAAGAAAATATGTAAGGAAAGCCTCAGGACATTTGAGTTTGTAATGATTTCTTAAATATAATACTAATCCACAGGCAACAAGAGTGAAAATAGACAAATGGGCTCTATTAAACTTTAAAACTTTAGCTCATCAAAGAACACTATCAACAAAAGAAAAAGAAAATCAATGGAAAGGGAGATATTTGCAAATCATACAGGATTAATACCCAGAATATATAAGGAATTCCTACAACTCTTACAATAAAAATACTAACAATTTGAATTTTAAAATGAGCAAAAGATTTAAACAGATATTTTTCTAACATATGCATATGATCAATATACATATGAAAAATGTTCGGCATCACAAATAATCAGAAAAATACAACTCAATACCACATTGCGATACCATTTCATGCCCACTAGGATGGCCACTAATTTATAAAATAACAAAGAGTGTTAAATAGAATGAAGCTTTAACCTAACTCTTAGAAAAATGGAGAAATCTAGGATTTATATCCACCCAGAAAGAGAAAGGTAAAAAGAAATGAATACATAGCATTTTCTCTGAGGACTATCTGAGGATGTGAAACCCTTGTGCACTGTTGAAAGCGATCATAAAATGGTGTCATTGCTATGGAAAACAATATGGAGAGTCCTCAAAACATTAAAAATAGAGCAACCATATGATCCAGAAAATCCACTTCTGGGTATATATCCAACAAAATTAAAAGCAGGATCTCAAAGGGTGTCTTGATTATTTTTCTCTCGTTTTTGAGACAAAATACCTGACACCCAAAGTGAAGTAAGGAAAGGTTTATTTCTTACAGTTTTGAGGCTTTTAGTCTATATTCAGCTGGCTCCAAGGCAGGGTGGCGTGGCTGAAGGGGCAACCATTCATGGCAGCTGCAAGTGGCAAGAGCGAGCCACCCAAAAAGAGAAAAGACACAATCCTGTTCCGACCTTACATTGTATGTCAGCTCCACCCCTGGGCGGGTACAGAATTCACACCGCCAATCCCAGCCCTACACAACGAATCAATCATAAACGTAGATTCAGTCACTTTTACGATTACATGAGGCTTGGGGGGCCAATTATATACAAAGCATAACAAAGGGTATTTGCACACTCCTGTTTAAAGCATCATTATTAACAATGTACAAGTGAAAGTAAGCTAAATGTCTACTGACAGATGAATGGTTAGAGAAAATGTAGTATGCACAGTGGAATATTATTCAACCACAATAAAGAAGAAAATCTTGTCACCTGGTACAACAGGGATGAACTTGATGATGTTATGTTAATTGAAATAAGTCCAGCACAAAAATACAAGTACCATGTGATCCCATATATATATATTCAGGATCTAAAGTAATCAAACTCACAGAAATAGAAAGTACAATGGTGTTTACTAAGAATTGGAAAACTAGTAAAAGAAGAGTTGTTAAATGAGCATAGAGCTTTATATTGCAAGGTTAAAAGGCTCTGGAGAGCTGTTTCACCACAATGTGAATATACTTATCACTGCCGAGCTATACACTTAAAATAGTTAAATTGGTAAATTTTATGTTATAAACTAAGAAAATATAAGACATGTGCACACTAAAGGAATAAAGAATGATAAGTAGGATGGTCCCTGGACACAGTGGAGTGTCAGACAGAAGTGCTATATGCCCAAAAGCGATAGGATGGTCCAGAGTGTCCCTAAGTGATTTATCCTTTGCTACTGCTGAAGAAACTACTAATTTCAGAGTTTAGCCCCAGGCCAACCCTAAGCCTAATTTTGCTGCTTTGCCAATACAGCATTCTGAGTATGGGTATTGAGACATTTCCAGTTCATTCATTCATTTAACAAATATCCTGAGACTTCTCTGCACCCTGTATTGTAAAAGTACTGGAAATACATAAAGTATACAAGGTACAGACAGACATACAGCTCTCAGATCAGAGATTCTTTGAGAGGTATGTGAACTGGGTTCCTTGCTAAGACATGAGATGAATTGTAACATCTCAGTACTAAAGCAAAATCTGTTAGTTCAGTCCTTGCTCGGTGCTTTTCCCACTCCTCTGAACTGACTCCTTTTTCTCCATTCTGGTGTTTGTTCATCAGCCATTTGTGGAGACACCCATACTCACAAACCATTTTCAATCAGCACTTTGATATTCATAAAAGTGATCAAAATATGTAACTGGTAGATTGAGAAGTCCACCTAGCTCTATAAAGTTACCAAAATGCACTGTTTGAAAAGCACGGTGGAGCCTACTTAGTTACTGTCTAGGTGATCTGCTTGTAAGTTAAAAAAATTTGGGTCACACTTGCCCCTTTTAGAGATTTCATTCATTGATCTCTACCCTTCTTAAATTCTCTGAGGTCCCAGACAGATGATCTATGGAATCACTTGGTAGAAATTGTGATTTTAAAGGTTTTATCTGCCCCTAAAGTAGTTACTTTCAAAGTGTGGTCCATATGGCAGCATCACTCACCCAGGAATTATGAATCAGAGTTGCTGGAAGTGAGAGTCAAGCAATCCATATTTCAACAAGTCTCTGAGGTGGCTCTCTTGCTTATTGAAGTCTGAGAAAGACAGCTGTAACACATGACAGTAGCAAAATTTAAAACATCTGTTTGGGATTTTAAATCTCCTGGGTTTCTATACTTCCAAGGTAAAGTTGATCCCAGAAAGAAGTCAACCAGTTTTGCCTTTTTATCATACTATTCCCTGCACATGCATCTGCCATAGAATCTGCTTTATTTTAAAGAAGTAATCAATTAATTAACTAATTAGTTAATATGTCTGTCTCCTGGAGAATGTAAGACCCTGGAGAGTAAGAATTAAATCTGGTAGCTTCAAGATGTATAATAGTGCCTATAACCTCTCTGATGGAAATGGACACCTGGATGGATGTGTGAATGGATATATACCTGAATGACATGGTACTTCGTTAAAGCTTTGTTAGAGTAAAATAAAGGATTAATGCCAGACAGCAAGAAACTGCCAATTTGGATTTTAGCAATACAAGTCTGCCATTACAGAGCTCAAATAATCTTTTTTCATCTTAAAGAAAAATCTGTGCTGTCGAAAGTACTAATTCTGAGTACACAAGTAAGATTTGCTCTGAAGTCATCCAGTTCCCCTCCAAACAGCCTGGAGGAATCACACTGATTTCCAGTTCTCTCACATAAATAGGACAGATAACACCACCTGCCTTGTGCCTGTCTCATAAGGACACTAGGTGTGTTAACTAATAACAGTTATGAACTGCTTTTGAGCTTCTGGAAGAAGACTCCTATATAGATGTATCAGTAAGTGCTTACTAGAAAAACAGATTTAATACAAGATATACAAATGTATAATAATTTACAAGATTTGCTTACAATCACCACCCAGAGTCAGGTATAGAAGATGCAAAAAGTCTGTCTGGGAAGCTGGAGATCCAAAGGATCCAGTTGAAGGCCTGTTTATAGTGTCCCATTTGAGTCCATATCAGGAAGCCAAAGGGTCTGCAATGGAAGGCTGAAGATGACATCCAAGGCAAAGATGAGAACTGGAGCTCCTCCAAAGAAACAAAAATGATCCTTCCTTCTTTGTTTCACCTTTATACCATTCAGACACTAGAGTGGGTCTCCTATCTTCAGTAAATTCCCTCAGCCACACTCAGACCTTTGCTGATCCAATTTAGTTGGGTATTTCTTACTCAAGTTAACACAAGCAGTTAACTATCACAATAGACATAGGATATATTAATTAAAAATATTAAACATGTGATAGTATTTAAAATACATCTTACCACCTTTGTCAAGGACAGGAAAGAAGCAGAGGGACTGGTTGTCTTCCCTGAAATCAGAATCAAGAAAGATCCACATTCTTTCTCTGCTTATTTCAAGGCAGGCTTCATGTATATGACTCATATAAACCTTTCTTTTAAAATGAGAATGTAAAAATTCACCCTTCCCATGAGCCAGTGCAAGCCATGCAGGGCCCAGGAGGAGAAACAAGTCAATTCACCTTCCTGTAAGTCAGCGGAAGCCATGCTGAACCTGGGAGGAGAAACAAGAAGGACAGGCTGAGTTGATAACCACTGAGGTACAAAAACAACTTAATTCTTGTATTGTTCGATTGATTTTGCAGGCCTAAGGCTGGTGGTCTGAGCATCTATTAAGGGGATAACAATATGCAATATAGCAAATATGGGGGATTTCCTTCTGTCTTGTATTTGAAATCCAATATTGTTCTCACTGTTTTGCTTTGTTGTTTTGTTTTATTCAATGTTCTGTTTTGAATGTTTTATCCTGTTCTGTTTGTTTGATTTTATTATGTCTGATAGTATGGGCATCAATTCTGAAGAATTCTGTTAGCCATTGTTGATTTCCTATTATCCTGCTTTGAAGTCCTGTATCACTTTCACTGTTTTGTTTTGATTGGCTTTATTCTGTTTTATTTTGTTTGATTTTATTCTCTTCAAAATAAAAAAAAATAAAATGAGAATGTAAACTGACAAGCTTTGAGGAATAAGAAAAGAAATTAAAAACATACAGCTAAATGATCAGAATGGAATGGGGGGGATGATACAGTAAGGGAGAATAATAAATTCAAATATCTCCCTTAAATACTGACAGGTACCTTCAAATATAATAACAGAAAATCAACCTGTGTTTAGCTAAGATTTAACTTTCTCCTGTAACATTGGTAAAATTAAACTCATCTCCCAAGGATGTTAGGAAGATAACATAACATGAGAACATGAGACATAGAATTGTTTCAGGGCGAAGAGGTCTTTTATCACACAATACCTTGGTTTTCATGTTTCATTTATTGATATTTCACTTTAATAGAAATAGTCCCTTGAACATGTAGAGTAAGAAATACATGTTAGAGTTTACTAAGACATTTTATAACTATATTCTCTATTAGTCTAAATAACAGTTCTTTGAAGTAGACATTATTATTCCCATTTCATAGGTCAAAGAAGTTTAGTGAATGGCTCAAGTTTATGGTTAGTAAGTGGCAGAGCTCAAATTTCCTCCAGGACTTTCAACTGAACCTCTAAGTCAAATACTGTCCTATTAATATAAGGGAAGAGAGAAGGCAAGAGATAGAAAGAGATTTCTTATAACCTCATAAATCTACATTTAATTAGAGCAATGCCCTCAAGTGTTAAATTGTGCTATTCAAAATTTTCTTTATTTGAAAACATATAAAAACTCATACTCTCAACTTTGGTAAAACTCAGGGAAAAATTAAAATAATGTTATCTTGTTAACCAGGTAACCCTACATTAAAATCTTAAAAGACTCTGAGGTCTTAGTGTTAAAATTTTGATAATTAGCTGTCCAATTTTCTCACATTACAGATGTGAAAAATGAGACTCAATTATGTCAAATATTTTGCCCAAGGAGGTCCAGTTTTCAATTCTTTAATATGCTTTTCCATGGCACCCTTGTCCATTTCTATTCTGATATTTTTAAGAGGACTAGATGATTCTAGAAACTTATTCAAATACATTTACTAATTACAAAATTATTAGTACCAAAAATTATCCAGATTGAATGGTATTTCTTTCTTCCTAGGAGGAATTGTCACTAATCACATCTGTACTCCTCCTGGTAGGAATAAGGTCATGTCTTCTCTTTTAACTTAATCTTATTCATGAGGCCAATTCATTGAAATTGTAACAGAACACAAAAATTCAGGAAAACCTATGTTGATTGTTAACAGATAATCTATGTTATAGAGAACCAACTGAGTTGGGTAAAGGGACATATAGCACTCAGCAAACAAAACAAATCAAATTCTGAGTAGATAAAGTTAGTTTTGAAAATTGTTTTTCTCTTTCTTATACACATTTTTTAGGGGACTTCATTTGGTTCCATGGCTTTAAATATTATCCATACATATGCAAACCTCAGAGTTTTATCTCCTGGGATAAACTCTACTCTAAGTTACATTCTCCTTTATGGAACTACCTACCCAAAGATTCTACTTGCATGTCTTTTATGGTTTAGATCTAAAATGTTGTGGGAGGAATTTGGAAAGGTTTTACAATGCCAGATAGAGAAGCCCTAGAACCTGTAAGCCATATTTGATATGTATGATATTCGTCAGAGTTTAGACTAAAATGCTGATGAGAAAGCAGACAGTAAATGTCAGGCATAGGAGTTTTCAATTGGTAATAAGGAGAACTCTATTAGTAGTTGGCCTAGAGATCATAGGTGTTACGCTCTGGCAGAAAGACTGTAAGGATAGGATTGTCCAAGCTCTTCAGAGTTCACATCTCATCATAACCCATCCCATCTGCTGGCTACGAAGATACAGGGCTTAATGTTTACCCTACTGCATTTTGGTCTTGCTTTAATGCCATTCCTTTAATGCTCCTATTCATTTCTTTAGAAATGAAAGTATTTACCTTGTGCCATTGTATGTTCAAAGTATTTAACTTTCCTTTTTATTTTTATGGGGACTCATGGCTAAGTTTTTGCATTAAGTCTCAGATATTTTCAACTTGGACTTTTCAGCAATACTAGAACTTTAAAAACATTGACAACTCTTAGAGATGGACTACATGCAATTTGCATAATGAGAATGGCATCTTTTGGGGACCAGGGGTGGAATTTTATAGTTTATTTATAAAATATCCCCAAAAGTTTTATGTGTTGAGATTGATTGGTTTGTGGATATTTTGCATTCATCAATAGGTTCATCCACTGATAAGTTCACTGCCTGAATGTGCTGTTATGCAGTAGGGCCCAGTTGGAGGTGGATCACTAGGGGCATGATCTGGAAAAGTATATTCTTACCCCAGCTACTCTCTTTTCTCCCTGCTTTTGGTCTTCCATGGATTTGACAGCTTTCTTCCTACCATGACCTAACACTGTGTGGTTTCTGCCTTTGAGTAAGTTGATCACTGTCTGAAACTGTGAGCCAGAATATAATTCCCCTCTCTTAAAGGAAGGGATGTTTGATAGTTTGTCCCTGCAATGAGGAGGTGGCTAAGATAATTTCTGAAAAGTAGCTCAAACTCATTCCACCCAAAACTGAATGTTTGATTTCTCCTTGTAAATCTCTTCTTCATATGACCTATTTTTCAGTAAATAGAAATTCCACACTTTCAGTGCTATAACCAAAAAACTAAAGACCATCTTTGCAACTTCTATTGATCTCCATGACGTATCAAAATCATCGCCAAATCCTATCTCTATTTCAAAGTATATCTAGAAATATTTATCTATATATCATTTCTGTTTCAAAATATATTTATGTCAAAATACATGAACCCTGCTTTTTATTTTATTTTAAAAAGACTAAAACCAAGCAAAATAAAACAGAATGAAGCCAATCAAAACAAAACAATGAAAGTGATATCGGACTTCAAAACAAGATAATAGGAAATCAACAATGGCTACATAATATATCTTGTTATCTTCAAAATTGTTGCCCATACCATCAGACATAATAAAATCAAACAAAACAAATCTGAATAAAACCAAACCAAACAAAATAGTTAAAATGATGCAGGACTCCAAGACAAGATAATAGGAAATTAACAAAGGCTACCATAATGCCTCTTGTCATCTTCAAAATAGCTGTCCAGACCATCAGACATAGGCATGTAAAATTGACCAAACAATACTGGAACTAAGTTTCTTGTTTGCTTCTGTTGTCTTTTCAGAAATTTCAGGTGTGTGACTTCTAATTTCTACTATGGCATGATCCCTTCTTAATGCCTAATACTTCTTAGAACTTTTGTTCCTTCTCTGAGTATTCATCCTATCTCCCTTCAGATAAATACGAAGACCTCCTACTGTTTTTTCTGTCCATCCCTGTGGCCCATAGTTTATATTTAATAAAATAGAAGTAGTGATACTTTTAAAAACATAAGCCACATTACATTACTTGTCTATCCAACACACACTATAATTTCCCATTTTACTACTGCTTGTGACATAGATTTCCAGAACCTCTTAATCTTGTCTCCTGTCATTCTTCCTTTGTATCAGTCTGTTTCATTTGTATTGGCCTTTGTACGTTTCCTGCATGCATCAAATATGCTCTTTTAAACATAGATTTTGCATGCTGTGCATTCCCTTAGCCAGAATTTCTTTCCACCCATATAGACTTGTCTTTCTCCCTTATTTTTCACAGTGTGTTCTCAAATGCCCTTTTTCATGGAGACTTTTCCTGAATACTTATTCACTGATAGTTATAGAGTAAGGCAGTACACCTTCACTTCAGCTTTTTTCTAACCTCTTATTATATTTTAATTTCCTTCATTACTTTTATCATCACCAGATTTCTTTTTGTTGTTATTTTTCACCAGATCTCTTAAAATCTATTTTCTCATTGTCTGATTTCATCCACTGTATTGGCACTGTAAATCTGATTGATTTCACTTAATATTATGTTCTCAATTTGCATCCATTTACCTATGAATGCCTCAGTTTATCTTTATTCCAGCATAGTACTCCACTGTGTATAAATACCATATTTGCCTTGTCTATTCATTTGTTGATGGACACATAAACTGTTTCTAAGACCTACTTGGTATAAATTTGTGTTGTTACAAGCATGAGCATGCATGTATCTCTGGGATTAAGAAGAAGTTCTTGTATTTCCCCAAATTATAAATTCCATTGTTTTAAAAATATTTCAATATATATCCTAATTGATTTCATTTATACAACTAATTTATTGTAGTTATTTAAAAAAGAGTTGTGCTATTGTTTGTTTGGTTTTTGTGAGAATATTTCTGGTGTATATCTTGTACTCTAAGTAACTACTATGAAGATAATGATACATAATGTAATAACTTGTGTTCTCTTATTATTTGTTTATGATTTCTTTTTGTGGCACCAGGGATTGAACTCATGACCTCACACTTACCAAGTAGGCACTTATGCCACTGAGTTAAATCCCCAGCCCGAAAATTTTTTTTTCTTAAACAATGCTAATTCTATTTGAATACAATTGAAAAATTACAGTTTTAAATTTTACTACCTACTCTTCGGTATTTAACAAGTACAGCAAGCTATAGTGCAACTTTGAGCACTTAAATTTTATATGTACTATATTTGGAGTTTCCATAGTAGGCAGTCCATAAGTAGACCTTTTGCATTTATGATCAATTGATTTTTGAAAAATGTGCAAAGGAATAGAGAGAAAAAAAGTTTTTCAACAAATGATGCTGATTAAAATAGACACACAGAGACAAACAGAAAAGAACTCAACCCAAATTTATACCATATACAAAAAATAAGTTTAAAGAGTTCATACATAAATGTAAAATATAAATCTACATATCTGCTAGAAAATAGGAGGGAATTATGGTGTTTTTGAACTAGACAAAGTCTGCTTAGCTTCAACACAAAATGTATGATCCAGAAGAGGAAAAAAATTGGTGAATCAAACTTTCAGATTAAAAAACTGTTTTGCTCAGTAGACTACATTGTTAAGGGAATGTACAAGCTTCATGTTTGAGAGAAGATTTATATTTTGCCTATCAAAGAACTTCATGTATAAAATATATTTTAAAATGCACAAAAGTACAATACTAAGAAATGACCCAATATTTAAAAAGGAGAAAGAATTTTAAACAAGCATGCCCCTAAAGAATACATTCAAAGGGCAAAACAGATATTTCAAATTAATTGATGATTAGGGAAGGCAAATTTAAGCTATGAGACACATCTTTAAATGTCTAAAATTTTTAAAAGTTGACGACTGTATCAAGCCTTGATGAAGATACAGAGCAACTGGAACTCTCAAGTACTTTCAATGAGAATGTGACATGGAACTACCATTTGAAGAAAATTTGAAAGTTTCTTAAAAATACAATATGCCTACCATATAATGCACTTATTCTACCCCATAGATCCAGTGGTACTGAAAAGAAATAATATGTGTATACAAAGGCTTTTCCCCAAATGTTTACAGTAGCTTTAATTACTGTAACAGCAACACAAATGTCCATCAATAGGTGAATGGGTAAATAAATTATGCTATAACCATACTATGGAATGCCATTCATTGATAAGAGGGGAAGGAACTATTAATATAACTAGATAATTGACAGAGTATTGATGAATCTCAAAAATATTAACTTGAATTAAAGAAATCAGATAAAAAGGATATACATTATGTGATTCTCTTATATCAAATTCTAGAAAATTAACACATTCAAAGTGACTAGAGGTATTTATCTTAATTATGCTGATGGTTCACAAGCATTTATGCTATGCATGTGAAAACTTAGCTTATTGCCAAATTCAAATACATGAAATTTATTATATACCCATCATATATCAAATTCCCTTAAAAATAAATATAGACTATATAAAGTATGCAGTTTGTGCTATTGATATTTATTAGAGAGCTCTTTTAGAATAGAACAATGTATAGCCTACATAATCATTTTGGGGCTTTTTCAATTTCTAACCTAGCTGATTTTGTTCTCTAAATAATTTGGTGGATAGAAGTGAGTGACATGGATGACAAAGTTTGGTGATAAATGGTATTGCAATAGATTCATGCATTATTTAAATTAACAAATAGCTGAGCCAGAATATATGAGAAGATGAGAATACTCAATCTACTTGTTCTGTATTCTGTCCCTTATCCTCCATCACATGGGAAGAAACCCTGGAACAGGAAGACTATAGGTGTCTGAATTGTATGTGGACTCACATCCCAGCTCTGCTAGTCACCATCTCTGTAACTTTTGAAAAGTTAATTGAACTCAATTTTTTATTCCATAAGATGAAGATAACAGTAACACTTGCCTGATAGAATTTTTATGATAATACAGGAAGCAGATACTTAACATTCGACATGTCATTGACCTTCCTATTTGTCTACTCCAGTAAGATCCATCTCCTTTCTACTCTCCAGGCAAGCAGTGCTCCTTTTTATCTTGTTTGTTCATGACCATAGTTACTCAGGCAAGACTCATGCACCTGACAGTAATAGAGTATGCTGTACTGATACCCAAATTTATGCATGAAGTAAAATTAAATAATAATTATCTATGTTACCAAATTGGTGCTCATTTTACCAATAAATTCAATAAATTAGATTTTTTTAGAAATCGCTAATTTCTTCAAGATATTAAAAATATTTAGAGAATTTAAATCATCAAACTTTCATTTACATGGGATATTCTTAATTTTAATCAGCATCCAATTTTTCCATGGACCTCTCAACTTCTTCACAAGGATATTTTTCAAAGGCAAATTTGGTCTTATATATGTTAGTGCAACTAATAATATGAAATGCAAAGTGTCACCAAAAGTCAGCTCTTCCATGAAATTCATTTACAGGAGAGATACAGAGACACAGGTACAGACTCAGATATGGTAATAAAGCAGTGGCAAGTTTTTCTGACATTTGGCATTTAGTTCATTTTTGTTTCTAATTCTGAAATACAAAAAATACATAAAACAATAAAGCTAAAAATAGATTCAGATCATACACAGTAATTGTTAACTCATCAAATTTAAACCCCAAAGGTTGAAAAATGGCACACTCAGTCTGCGGGTTTAGAACTCTGGAGTAAATTTTTCTGGGTTCTTGTTAAAAATGCCAATCCTTGGATGTATTCCAGATCTCTTGGTGGTAGCTTCTAAAATTTTGAAATTTTTACCAAAAACTTATGTGATTACTCACATTGGAAATTACGAGAACTCTTAGACTCTAACATGGAATGGGAGCTATGAGGCAGGCAGAAAGTAGAAAAAAGAACTGAGAGAAACATTCCTCTTTCTTGTCAAAAGAAAATTTAGAAGTAAGCCATGTGAAAGACTGTCTTTCATAACCAGGGGAAGTATTGTACTGAGCCCATTTTAAAGGAGCTGTAAAGCTGCCTTTTAGAAAATCTTCCAGAGCCTGCTGGAAAGTTTTCAAACACTATACTTCTAAATTATTGTCTCTGCCTAGCAAGCCTTTAGTGTTAAATGCCCTTCTGTTAAAGAAGGGTGTCTGTAAGAGCAAAGCACTGTACTAGGGAGGTGAACAGCTTCATAGAGTAAACCAATGAGGCCTTTGTGTTCTGAGCTCCCAAATGAGATGAGCAGGGTTAAGGGGATGACAGTAATACTGGAAACTAATGGAAAGACACACAAGGATGGACAAGTGCTAGGAAAGATCACAGCCAATGAGATAGACAGGTTCCAATGACCTGGGATGACTGCTTTTTTGTTATTTATTCATGATTGACCCTTTGTCATATCTATGGATACCACTGTAAGTGACCTTGCATTGGAGAATGACAAATAAGAGATGTAAAAGCCACAGAGTTCCACCATTGGACATTCTTCTGGTTATTGCCAGATAATAAATGCTTACTTCAATCTCCAGAACTTAAATGAATTTTTTTCTGCAGTGCCCTGTGCTCTCCAACTTTCACCAGTGCCCAGGCCACTGCATGCTGAAGCCTCTCTCCTGGGTGCCTTTCTTGCTCAGCTAGGAATCATCAAGCAACACTGGAGCAGTATTCCCTACAGACAGTGACTTCCACAGACTGGCAAATGCAAATTCCCTTGTAACTCATTTCTTCCTGTTTGAGAGAGTAAAGATATAAAGCAAACACATTTTTTTAAAATCCTATTTTCCTGTTTGGTACTTGTGTGTGTGGGCAGTGCTGATAACTGTTACTTTGTTCTGGGAGTGCTACCCTTGTGACAGCAAGGAAGGAAAAAGCAACCCAAATAATACCTGATTATATGAGGTGATGATGATGCACGATAAAGGTTGTGCACAAGCTCCATAAATTAAGTCCCTCTTCCCTGGGAACTAAGATACACAATGAAAGTTAAAAGGTTAGGACCTTAAAAAGTGTTCTCCTCCCTTGCAAAGGTCCTTTGTCTCCCCCAATTTAATATTTCTAGCCTAGAGAGAAACTGAAACACAGTCATTGCAGAAACTGGACATCC
>RJWT010026843.1:0-15661 GCA_004365215.1 Cuniculus paca | reverse complement strand
ATCAGTTCACCATCCTTAACCTTAGTCTCAGGCAAAGTCTCTGGACATGAGCAAAATGCAGACAAACTTTCTGCCAAGCCATAACATACATCAACTGGAGTCCAACACCCAATACAGTCCTTCTTTCCAGCAGAAACCTCCTGAGCCTGGTCTTTACTGGCAGGCTCTCTATCAGCCTCCTGGTCTCCTGAGTTCTGACCAGAATCTTCCATGCAGAACAGCCTAAGCTGTTCCAGCTCTATGCATTCAGATGATGTCTCTGAACCTTTCCAAACTCTTCCCACAAGCCATTTCCAAAGGCTTTTGTACCACATGGTCAGGTACAGTCACAGCAATGACCCCACTCCACTGGTACCAAATTCTGTTTTGGTTACTTTTTATCGTTGCTGAGACAAACACCTGACACCAAAATGAAGCAAGGAAAGGTTTATTTAGCTCACAGTTTCTGGAGACCTCAGTCCATAATCAGCTGGCTCCAAGGCAGGATGGCATGGCACAGGGGCAACATTTCAAGGCAGCAGCCAGAGCAAAAGAAGGCAAAAACCTAAGCCTCTTCTCTATCCTTAAATTGTACACAGGCCACCCCGGCTTCCCAGGGTGGGTGTAGCACTCACAAAACATCCCTGCCCTCCTTTGCACAGGATGAGGATATTTACAAAGTAAGAACCCTGGCTCCCTGCTGAGTCTCTCAGTTAAACTACTAAACTTCTCAAGTTGACACAATGTATTAACCATAAGACTTGGTGATTTACTTTTGTAATTAGTAGAGAGAGAATTAGGGCTCACTGAATATTCTATATTCCCTTTTTCAGAGGAGATTCTTTCCCAGGAGATTCCCTTGGTTCAGTGTCTGATTTGCTAATGTATGTGTGCAGACCAAGATGGTACACTTAAAGGCACACATGAAAGCAAGGGGCTTACTGAAATGCAGAGAGGAGCCTGGGGGAACACAGACCTTTAAATCCTTTTGGGGGTGCCATTTGTGAAAGAGAAGGAAACCTGAGGGTTTGAAATAGATGCAAGTGCATTCTGAAGTAGAGCTCCCTTTTAGTGAATCAGGTTTCTTGTTTCAATTACATAAGCAAAATAGTCAACATAAAAGTGGTTTATTGTGGTTTATGGTGTAATGACTAAAGCAAATACTATTTCAGTTAGTAGTACCCCCAAAACTTCAATTATGATGTAGTGTTTGGCTTAAAGATTGGCCTTTGTAAATCTTGGAGGCGCCTCTGGTGCTGAAGAAGTGGGAAAAGATTGAATCCAAACTAAGTTTCAGGACACCAATTTCTAATTCTTTTCCCCACATGGAGGTTATATTTTAGGACACTTTTTGTTCTTTTTTCAGTACTGTTTAAATCTGTTTGGGGAAGCTTGCCAGTTAGATTAGTGGTGGTTGTCTTGAAAGGACAATTATTTTTTGAGACAGATCACATCTCTTTTTACATTTCCCTGGATTTTATCCCAGCAGGAGTTAAAGACCTTTGTCTTACTCAGAGACTTGTCATCCATAAGTGGAAGGAATGTGACTGAATTAGGAACTATCGATCCTAATGAAGCACTTAATGATTTAAGAAAGCAGAGAGATGAACTGAAAATACTCTAGAGCTCATGAAATCGTGCGAACCTTTTCATTTAAGTGTGTGTTCATATGTACAGATCAGCTGAGGCATTTAGTTACAAAATACACCGTAAGTGAGAAGCATAAGCTAAAACTGCATATGGTAGAGACATTTAAAAGGGTTGCATATGTTCTTATGTTAGGTGTTCTGTCAGAAGGGAGGTTTTAATTTTGACACATTCAGGTGTGATTTTTCTTTGGACTCATGTCCCATGACTGTCATTTTAATGTCCTTGTGTTTGTGACAGAGTCCTTGTAACTCCATAGGCTCTCCTCCAGTGGATGAAAAAGGAGGGCGTGGGCAGGGAAGATCAGGACACTGCCGCCTTTCTGGGTAGACGTAACTTCTTGTTCCTTGGGGACAGCTAACTGGGGAGAACAGCTCTGTTTGATATTTGGGGAACTTTTTCTGACTGGGATGTTTTCCTAATATCTTCTTTAACTGAGAGTTTCCTGGAAATGTTTCCTCTAGAACAGTGATGAGAAGACTTTTAGAGCTTTCAATAACAAACAGGCCACTGCGTTACGTGTGCCATAAGTTTGCCACCACTGCTCTAGGACCCTGACATCCTAATGGAGTCTCAGTGTGGTCTCTCTAACTCTTCCTCACTCTCTTCTCTACTCCTTTTTCCCCCACTCTCCCCGTCTCCAACCAGGCCAGCTGAGCTGCATTTCCTTCCCACCTAAGGAAGAGAAGTACCTCCAGCAGATTGTGGACTGCCTCCCCTGCATACTGATCCTCGGCCAGGATTGCAATGTCAAGTGCCAGCTGTTGAACCTGCTGTTGGGGGTGCAGGTGCTTCCTACCATCAGGCTGGGCACTGAAGACAGCTGTAAGCTGCGGCGACTCCGCTTCACCTATGGGACTCAGACTCGGGTCAGCCTGGCGCTCCCTGGACAGTATGAACTAGTGCATACACTGGCTGCTCACCAGGGCAACTGGGAGACCATCCCTGAGGAGGACTTGGAGGTCCAAGGGGACAGTAAGGATGCTGCTCATGTTTTAGCCGAGCTGGAGGTGACAGTGCACCATGCCCTCTTAAAGGTACCAATCTCGTACTCATATACCAATTGTACACATATGTGCAGCTTTGCTTTTATTCTGACTTCATGAAACAGTAGTTTGTCGATGTTTCCTCTGAACTCTAGCAGCAGCTTCGGGAATCAGAGGAACATAACCTCAAAAGTTAAAAAGAGACAATACACCTGCCTCTGCTTACATGCTTCAAGGCCCTGAGTAATTTGCTTGTCTCCTCACCTCTTAATCTACTGTTCTGAAAGAAAAAGAATATGTAGCTACTACATCTTGACAACAAATAGAAAACCTCTTTTCATTTCTTAGTAGAGAGATGTTGCTGGAATTGTCTCTAGCCATCCCTTTATGAAAGAACAAGAAGACAATAGATAAGTAATGTTCTTATTAGAAGTGAGAGCAAATGAAAATGTGTGTGGCTTTGCTTTAGATCTAGCCATGAATTTGCTGGGCTGGGCAGCTCACTGTCTGTCTCAGTGTGAGGAGCCATGTGTGGCCCAGTCATCTCGGTTTCTCTCTTGAAGTAAACTCCCAAAGAAAGTGCAGGAGCTGCAGCATCTTCTCAGAGATTGTACTGTCTCATATCCTGCCTCCACTTGGGATAGAGTCCTCTGTCTTCAGGGCTTCCTTTGCTACTGAATAGGTTTAGGTCACCTGACTAGACCAAATGGGAATCTGCCAAGGATGCAGCTGTCGGGTCAGGAACGGGAAGGAATGAAAGAGTGGTCCTATTCAGAATGGGAAGTTCATCGCCTTGGGCCACCATGCCAGGAACGATGGGCTAGTTTGGCAGTGCTTGAGAGGGCGTTTACTTCTTCCCTATCACTTCTTTCTCTGCCCCTTTCCTAAGAGAGTGATCTCTCAGGCAGTGAATGGGTCCTTTGGTTGTGGCACATCCCATGAGACTCTAGAAGTAGAAACTGCCTTCTCATTTCCTTCCACAGCCCTTATTTCTTTCATCTTAATGCACTAGAGGCAACAAGCCCCCTTTTTCTCTCAGCTGAGTTTTAGGGCTGGGTTTCCTCTGTGTTGAGACTGAGAACTTGCACTTTGGGCTGAAGGACAGTGTGAGAATTCTCAGGGAACACTAGCAGTAATTCTTGTTTATTGACTGAGGCCTGGTGAGTTGACCCATGAACTCCTTCACAATGCGTCAGTACTTGATTCATGTACAATCTCTGTACTATACTGCAGCACTCGAATTCCTTCAAGGTTCCAGTTATTTAGCTTTCAGAAGTTTCTAGATTTTAATTCACTGCCACTTGCCACAACATGGATTGACCTGGAGGATATTATGTTAAGTGAAATTATGCAGAGAAATACTAAAATACTAAAAATACTGCATGGTTTCGGTAATATGTGGGATCTTAATAAAAGAATGAAAACAGTGGTTCAGGGGACAGTGAAGAGGGTGGAGGCTGGGAGGAGGAAACAGGGAGATGGAGATTAAAGGATGCAAAGTAGTAGGTATTTAGGCCAGAACAAACCTAGAGAGCTAAAGTCCAAAGTGTGGACTATAGTAAATCAAATTGTGAATAAAATTGTGCTAGGCACTTTTGTTAAATGACTAGATTTTAGCTGCTCTTATAGAAAAACTGTGAGATGATTATAGATGTGTTGATCAGCTTCACTACAGTAACCATCTTATTATCTGTATGTATCCCATCACATACTGTAAGCCTCAAATATACACAATAAAATTTCCTAAAAAAGTGAAAAAGAAAGACATATGTACCTATTACATATATATGTGTATACATCTATAATAAGTTTCATGGACCAACTTTTACTTCTGCAGCGCACACTGATACTGTCTTTTCTGTTTGACTTAATTTTTTTAAAAAATGGCAGCGACCCACTAAATTGGCACTATGACCTGATCACTGTGACCTGTTGCTTAAAAAACACTATCATGTAGCTGAAATGTCTGCTATAAACTGGATGGTGATTTTTCCTGTTCTTGCCTTACAATTGTGGAAAGAACAAAGCCTTCTGTAGCAAATTACTTGACTGATTTCTCAGTTTGCCTTTATTTTATTGGTTTAAATTCCTTTCCTTTCTTTTTTCCTTCCTTCCCTACCCCTGTCTTTCCTTGCTTCCTTCCCTCCCTCCCTTGCCTTCATTTTCACTTGTCTACCTGCTTCCCTTCCTTTCTTTGGTGGTGCTGGGGATCTAATCCAGGACTTCACTATTGCTAACTGCCACTGAGCTACACCCAAACCCTATACTGCTTAAATTGCTTGTTTGCTTGCTTTCTCTCGCACGCAAGCCCAAGTTGTTGTTGTTGTTGTTTTTTCCTTTTTTTTGGTACTGGGGTTTGAATGAAGGGACTTTGCACATGAAACTTATTATAGATGTGTATGCATATATATGTAGTAGGTACATGTGTCTTACTTTTTTAGGAAATTTTATTGTGTATATTTGAAGTTTACAGTATGTGATGGGATACATATAGAAAATAAAATGGTTACTGTAGTGAAGCTAATGAACACATCTATGCAATATCCCTGACCCTTTTTTATTTTTTATTTTGAGACAGCGTCATACTAAGTCACTAAGTTGCCCAGCTGGTCTCCAACTTGCCATCAGCCTCCTGGAATGGTGGTATTACAGGTGTGTGCCACCATGCCTTTACTGGTTTAAATTTCTAATGCTTGTTTATTGTTGTTCCATAAGTGGGAGTGATACAAGAAAGGGACAGCAAGGAAAGGCCAAGCTGTTCCCCAAGTACATATCTAAGCACACGTCTTACTACTAAGAGCTCTTGGGCCTGCTCTGAATGTGTGTGTGTGCGTGTGTGTGCGTGTGTGTGCGTGCTAAGAATGCAGACTTGAGGTCACAATTCAGGAGACCACTCGGAGTTGTGATATCAAATCAGCTTTTTCTTGGCACAGTTCTAATACGCATTCTTGCTCTTCTTGAGAAATTCTCCAGCCTCTCATGTTGTTTCATGTGGTTCATGAGGCTTCCTTTGCCAGTGCTTCTCCGGATCTGCTTTATTCTTTAACAGTTTTGATGCAGAACTGGTAACAGACCCTACTGGTCTAAGTTTAGAACTTCTTGATGCTAAGCCACAGAGGGCCTTCGTGGGATTCAGGTTCTTTTGCTACACTTGGTCTCTTGTCTGTGAAGCAGGTCAGAGATGCTCAGCTCACTCCAGGGAGTAGTGCATAGCTACCTGGAAGATCGTTTATGCCAAGGAGAAAGATCTTTTCATTTAGCTCCAGTTATATTTAGGACCAGTGAGTTCTTGCTAAACAGCCCTTCTGTTTGGTCTGTAGAGGGCATGACAACTAAAGGAAACCTTTGGCTAAAGGAAACCAAGATTGAATTAGGGGAAATAGGATGTTCATTTTGAACTGTCAAATTATCAAAGCAGAATTTCCCCCTGCCCTCTTATACAATGGTTATTCTTCTAAAATGTTACTTTAAAGTTCGCATAAATTAGCTGTTTTCAGTTTGTTCCAGAATAGACCAAGGCATGGGGACCCACACTGCTCAGTATTCCCAGCTTTTTAGTTGTAGATCCCTTGAGATTCTCAGTTATTAATTCAGTAATAGAGGAACACTGTCAAGCTATTTGTACCTGAAACTCATTTAGTGGTAAAACAGTATCTTTCCAGTTGGCAGCACATTTCTAATTCCCCATATCCACTAGCTCTGTCTTGGTATGAGGATGTGTACTTCACTTTTGCTCCTCTTCCTAGGCCTACATCTACCACCTCCTTTGTATTTCTTCTTACAGATCTCGTGGAACCATTGTCAGCCTGACAGTTGCTCAGTCTACAGGGAGAGAGAGAAAGGGGGGAGTTTCTCATGAGCATCCATAAGAAAAGGAATAAAAAGCAGCAGTGGAGATTACACTGCTGAACTTGAGGTAGGGCTCCTGGAGCCTCAGAGTGGTGTTTCATTTTTTGTGACAGTTGTGCAGCTTCAGGTGTTTTGCTCTTATCCATAGATCATTTATCCCATCAGGTGCTTTCTGGCCCTTTGGACAAATACACTTGTCCTCTGAAGGCCAGACGGCCACACGACTGAAATGGGTTATTGGTTTATGGTGCTGTCTGGTGGGGTGTATTTCAGGAAACTCAGGCAGGTTAATATTTCCAGACAAGGTCAATGACTTGCAAACAAATTTATTTTAAAAATGTTTTTAAACTCTAGTTATAGTAATGAAGTTTTCTCTTTACAGCTTTCAATTAATAGCAGAACTTGGTGTGATTGTATACACCTGTAATCTCAACTACTTGGGAGGCTGAGGCTAGAGGGTCACAAGTTTGAGGCCAACCTGGGCAACTTAGCAAGATCCTGTCTAAGGAAGGAAAGGAGGGATAGAGGGAGAGCGGGAGGAAGGGAAGAGAAGGAGAAGGAAGGGAGGAAGGAGGAGGAGGGGTGGGTAAGGGAGGGAAGAAGGGAGGTTTCTTACTTTGTCAGCCATCCCATTCCACACTGGAAGTCCTTTCTTTTATCCAATATAAGTCCTTCCTGTTCCATCCAGCTAACTTACAGTTACTGTTTTGTCTTATGAGACACAATATTGTTTATAATTCCTTATGACACTTTTATAATAAAATATAAGAAGGAAGATATTATAAGAAGTAATACAGATGTGTTATGTACAGCTCCCCACAATGCTTGTGATCATTATGTACTGCAAACATATACTAATAAAAATTTAAAAAATACAGAAGTATATAAAGTTAAAAGGTGAAATCTTTCCTCCTTTCTCTCTCCTCTATTCTAATTTCTCTTCTGTCTTTCTCACTCTCCATGAATCTAGTAAGTGGAAACAGAATAAAGCTTCAGATTCCCACTTTTATTTGCACCTGTGGATACCTGGGTGTTTGTCTGTCCCTAAGGTACATGCATAGAAGCTTTTCTGTACATTCTGGTCATTTTGTCTGTTATCTAACTCATTGCAGTCTGAGATATGGAGATGATAATTTAGATTGTTAAGGTTTTGGGTGTTTGGAATTGTAAATATATTTCCACTTTTACCATGATGGTCTTGTGTTTCCTGTGGCAAGTTTGGGACTATTAGTAATTATTTATTTATTTATTTTTTAAGAGCAGAATATATTTATTGGGAGAAAGAAAGAAAGCTTCTGTCAGAGGAACAGAAGGGGTCCCGAGTGGGTTGCCCTTAGTAATTATTTTTTTCCAGGTCTTGTATCTGGCCTCTTGAGTTACCACAGGATGTTTTTACTAGGTAGAGAGAGATGAGCTTGTGCCCATTCTGTGCTGACTGCTGGAGTAAAGTTTTGGGTTGACTTCACATTAATCCCAATTTTTCCTTTATTTTATTTTATTTTATTTTATTTGCGATACTAATGATCAAATTCGGGCTCTTGTGGATTTCATTCCACTTTCTTATGAGGCATTTTACAGACTAGAAACCCATTCAGTTGCAGCTCCCCCTTGGAAAATGTTTGTATCCAGGAGAGAGTCAAGGTGTTGTATTTTCTACAACATAGCAAGAGTAGAGAGGTATTTTCAGTAACATTTAACATATTTAAGGGGGAGTTCAGGAAACTATATATAAAAACACAATAGAACCAATCCTGTTCAAAAACAAACAGGAAAAACTTGTCAAGTGCCCTGTGAAAAGAGAATGAGAGAGAACTGGAAATAAACATGAGTAGGATATGAGGCCTGTAACTGAGCTCAAGGGCATGAACATTGCTGAGCAGTTATTTAGTTATGCACTTCTTTTCTGTGTGACGTCAATCTGAGGCTGTAGAATGGTGGAGAAAACAAAGATATCTGCTACCTTTCAAGTTTAGCCTGAGTGCATAACTTTTTTTGTCTGAATCATCAGTTAATATAATCACCCTTCACTATAACTGAACTTGAGTAATGTGCTGTGAGCTGTAGAGTAAGGAGTCCTTACCTATAAGAGCTGATATTCTTAGGAAGCCATCAGCTTTCTTCAGTGATTGATTGACTTTTGGGATTTAAAGTAGTGTCATTTATATAAAACACAAAACCAGATTTGTGTTATTCTGGTGTTTGGAGACTAGCAAGCACCCTTCTATTGCATTCACTTAATCCTGCCAGGTAAATCCTAACAGATCAACTTCTATAAATTCCATAGATTTGTACAGAATACATTTCTTAAGGATCTTGTGCAGAATGCATTCTATAAGAGAAATTGCTTTGGGAATTTCTGTGGTTCACAGTAAATTGAGGGATACACTCATACCCTGAGATTTTTTTTTTCCTTGATTGAGTTAGGACCAAAATGCTTGTTGCTCATTCTTGGAGTAGAAGCAAACAGCAATTTCAGATAAATGTGTGGGATAAAATGTGTGGAATGTAGGTTGAAAGACAATTTTCTACATATGATTAAATGTGATTATGAGCAAGTAGGGAAGGTATCACTTTCTCATTAATTCATTCTCTATTTATGCTTACTGCATTAGGTTCTGGGAAGAAGTATAGATTTCCATGTAACAGAGTCAGGTTGGACTTTGGTCTCACATAGCCATTATAGGTTCCTGGCCATGGCTCATCCTCTTTGTATTAGTTATTTTACTTCTTGTCTCCAGGAGACAGTGCTGATTTCCCTTTTTGTTTATAACCGTCACCCATGAGTCATCATGAATATTGCAGAGTTGCAAATCACATTCCAGTCTAATTTGCACTGCTGTAGCGTCTTAGCCTACAGCTCTTTGCCTGTCTTCTGATGGTCATGATAGAGCAGTAAGACCAACTGTATAAGTGAATTAACCAGAGAGGAAGAAGAGAGCACAATACCTATTTTATATCCATTTTTATTTAGTACAAGATATATTTAGGAGTAGACAGCATCTTCCTAGTTGCCAATATATTAGGCCATACTCTTATGAATAGAAAACCCTGAATCTACTTCGTGTGCAAAATTTGTACCTATGAGCAAATAAAGCCAACCTTTTTTTTTTTTTTCTGTCTTTTTGAGACAGGGTCTTGCTATGCAGTTCAGGCAGGCCTTGAGCTCACTTTGTAACCTAGGCTGGTGTCATACTCACAGCGATCCTCCTGCCTCAGCCTCCCAAGTGCTGCGGTAGCCAAACATTTCTTTAAAGAGGTATTGGTCTTACAAGTGGACTTAAGGCTTGGCACACACAAATGGTCCTTTGAAAAAAACCTCAAAATTTATTGTAGAATTAAAAAAAAAAACTACATAAAATAAAATTCTTCCTGAAAATTTTAAAATATTTTGATTTTGAATATTTAGGCTTTATTCCCATAATAATTTGATTGATTTATATATTTTAAATTTTTGTTTTGTTTTGTTTTTGTTTTTGTTGCAGCACCAGGGATTGAACTCATGACCTTGCACTTGCTGGGCAGGTGCTTAGGCCACTGAGCTAAACCCCCGGTCCTTAAAATGTATTTTTTTAGGGGAGTTTTGGAATATAAAAATTTTTCTAGCCAGAAGAGGTGGGGCATACATGTAATCCCTGTACTAGTGGAGGCTGAGGCAGGAGGAAGTCAAATTTGAGGCCAGTCTGGGCTAAATAGCTAGTTCAAGGATGGCCTAGGCTATGTAATGAGACCTTGTCTCAGAAAACAAAACAACAAAAAGTTTCTACCTGTAATTCTCTATTATTTTCATTTTTGGGGATTCTTTTTAGTTTTTAATCCAATTATTACGTATGCAATTTTATGTTTCATTCTAAACCTTGAAATTTCTTACCAACTTTTTGAAAAGCCTCTCTGAAGTTGTTGACACCTTAGCACGTGTGACACAGGGTCTTGAAAGAGGTTATTGTGAATGGCAAGATGAGTGTCAGACAAGTTTTTTAAATCAGAACACATTCCCTGCAATTTGAGGCACAAATGAAACAGCAAATTTTTCTTGGCCTGGGATTTGGTGAGGAGAAGGTAGATTTATGCAGGGTTTGCTCAAATTACAAATAAGGGGATAGTAAAAGTGGTTTAGTTTTTGGGAGTTCCAAGTGGCCAACCAAAAGAACATTATGTGATCTACCTGCAAATAAAGCTTAGTTCTTTGTTGAAAAGGTGAGACCTTTTTTGGGAATGGAAACGATAAAGAAGAAAACAAGAAACAATACGCATACACCCATGGCAAACACATGCTAGACATAATAGTTCTTTCCCATCAAGTGAAGGATATCCAGGTTTCAGGATTTTATTTTTTAAAATCTTTCATCAAAAATACCTGCTGCATAAATAATGTCAGGATCAAAAGTAGATACTAGTCCAAAAGAAAATAAAATTACGTATCATCTAGATTTCAAATTAACAGTATTGAGTTCTTTTATAACTCTGTGAGGCACGCTCGAGTGCTGCAGAGGGTTTGGGTTTGCAGACCTCTGAAGACATTAAGAGTTTTATGTGCCTACGCTAGGTGATACAGGCCCAAGTCTCTGGTCCCCTTTACATGGACAGTTTCAGAGATATGAGGTACAGTGGATAGAAATGTATGCTCTTCAGTGCTTTGCAATTCCTCAGGAAAGAAGTAGAAAACAAAAGCAGACACTATAGGAAGAAAATGAACCTGTGGAAGGTTTGTTTCTAAAGTGAAGGTCATTCTGGAAACTTTTTAGGAACTTGAGAATATCAGACAAGATTAGATTCAGTCGTCTGTCCTGTAGATCATCGCAGAAAGGAGCTTTATATGGAAGAGGTAAATTTTTCTTCCCTCATTTAAAAGGAGTCTGCAGCTAGGCAGTGGAGAGCTGGTGTGGCAGCTCGGTAGTTGGCATGGATCTAGGCTCCTCCTTTAGTGGTGGCTCCACTGTCAGGTTTGTAAGACACTGCTGCTGTAGCTGTGATATCTGTGCTTCAGGCAGGAAGATGGGTAGAGTCAAAGGGCTAGTAGAATCTTTAGCCCACCCCTATCCCAGAGAGGTCTTCTGGAAGCCCCACTCCATCTGTAAACAGCATTGCTTTTCCAAAAATAGAGAAGCTAAATATTGGCTAGGCAAACCTTAGTTTCTGCCATAGCACATGATCATTTTTTTTTTTTTTTTGTGCCAGGAATCAAACTCATGACCTTGCGCTTGCCAGGCAGGTGCTTACGTCACTGAGCTAAAGCCCTGGCCGTGATCATATTCTTAACGGTATTACCCACATTTACATGGCTAGACTTTGGGGTACCTGGAAAATTCTAGAGCAGAAAAGTAGTTTTGTTTGGTGAATTTGGCATTTAGTTTGCTGATAATCGATTGGTTCAACAGTATTGAGGATGTATGTGCTAGGCACTGGGGTTATAATAGTGAGTAAGTCAAGCATGAGTTTATAGGCTAATAGGAAACAAAATGGGTTTTAAATAAGTAAAATTTAAATATGTTGAGTAATAAAGGAAAATAAAAGTGCTTGGGATTGTGTGATTGGAGACTGTTAAGAATATGACAAGACCTACACATTGAGATTTAAAGGATGCTTGGGAACCAGGTCAGAAAGTTGGAGAGAAGGGTATAAGAAGAGGAGGGCATGAGGGGAAGGCATATTCCAGGTAGACCAACTTCATATTATTTCCCTTTTCTTCATTATTTTTCTTACTTCTTCATCAGAGGTAATCAGTGATAATTTAAAAGCAACAAAGATAGTCAGGGACTAAATCTGAAATGGCTAAAGGGACTACATCCTTTCTATTTGTTTTCTACTCTCTGTAGATGAGTGCCCGCCTCCGTAGGCTGCACAGGGAGTGTTAGTAACTGAGGAAGGAGGTGGACGGATGATTGGGCACACTGAAGTCCATCTCCAGCATGGATCTGGAGTTTGGTCTCAGTGTGGGATTTTGGGAAGGCATTGATTGGTTCTGACCATGAGGTGTTGATATGATCCCATTGCCTTTCCAGGAAGTGGACATTGTGGTGGCACCTTGCCAAGGCCTCCGGCCCACAGTAGATGTTCTGGGTGACTTGGTGAATGATTTCTTACCTGTGATAACGTATGCACTCCACAAAGATGAACTGTCTGAGAGGGATGAGCAAGAGCTTCAGGAAATCCAAAAGTATTTCTCCTTCCCCATATTCTTTTTCAAAGTGCCGAAGATGGAAATAATAGACTCCACTACCAGAACAGAGAGTGAAAGATCACCTTTGTATCGCCAGCTAATTGACCTTGGCTATCTGAGCGCCACTCACTGGAACTGTGGAGTCCCTAGCCAGGACACCAAAGCTCAGAGCATGTTGGTGGAACAGAGTGAGAGGCTGAGACACTTGAGCACTTTTTCTCACCAGTTGCTGCAGGCTCGTCTGGTGGATGCAGCCATGGCCCTCAACCTGGTGCACTGCCACTGCCTTGACATCTTCATTAACCAGGCCTTTGACATGCAGCGGGACCTGCAGATTACTCCCAAACGGCTGGAATATACTCGAAAGAAGGAGAACGAGCTGTATGAATCACTGATGAATATCGCTAACCGAAAGCAGGAGGAAATGAAGGATATGATTGTTGAGACTCTTAACACCATGAAGGAAGAACTTCTGGAAGATGCTACAAACATGGAGTTTAAAGGTAGGTCCTGGAGAGTTTGGTGGGGCACTGACTTTAGGAACCTCCAACTCTATTCTAACTGGAAATTGGTTACATTGATTCTTGAGGTTGCAGTAGGAGTCCACCTTAAGTCATTTAGCCAAGGCATCCTGTCTTGCTCTCAGTGACCTTCCTGGAAGATTCCACTGTCATTCTTTAGTAGTAACTTTTGGTAAATTCATCCTAATAACTCTTTGAGCTCCACTTTCTTTCTGTATTCCTGGACGCCAGTGGAGCTGGGGAAGAGCTGCTTGAAGAGTTTTACTATGTCATGCTTTTAACCTTTGCTCTGTCAGCATGACCCAGGTACCCTTATCATTTATGTATTTAGCAGTGCTGGGCATCAAACCCAGGGCCTCACACATGCCAGCCAAGCACTCTACCACTGAGCCACCCGCATCTCTTATGTTTTATTTTCAGGGTCTTTTTCTTCTCAGACTACTCCTACAACTCAGGAGCATTCCCCAATCTTAGTTCTTCTGGCAGTTCTGTTCTTCACAAATGGCCATTTAATGCATTTAGGCAAAAATGACTGGTCAGGTCTTTTGGTGTCTGAGACTTAGATGCTGCTGACTTTTTATACTGACTGCTGTCTAAACTTCCAAGCATGGACATAACTGTACTACCTATTAATTAAAATGGCACACTTTGCAAGTTACTCTTTAGATTTGCAGTCATGGGTATACATCCAGATCACTTCCCAAAAATGCTGGTGCCCAAGACCACTAAAGACTTAATCAGGACCTAACGTGAGTATTTTTCAGAATCCTTCTTAGGTAGATTTTGCTTATTTTCATTTTTTAGATAATGGAACTAAGGCTTAAAAGGGTTAAGTAATTTGCCCCCAAGGTCCCACAGCTAGTATGTGGCAGAGGCTGGGCTAATCTAGACAGCGTGGTTCCTTAGCTTGTACTTTTAATTTCCATGTTTTACTATCCCTCCACCCCCCATGCAGGAAATTGCATGCAGGGACTTCTCACTGAGCTTCATTCCCAGCCCTCTTTAAAGGCAAAAAAAATTTTTTTTTTTAAATTTTGAGACAGGGTCTTGCTGAATTGCTACTCAGACTGGGCTCAAACTTCGCTGTCCTGCCTCAGCCTTCCCAGAGTGTGGGACTACAGTTGTGCACCACCAAGTCCAGCTTTTACTCCTTCTTAATCTGTTCCCAGTTACTGATGCTACTTCTTCTGGTACCCAGTTTCAAAACCTTTGCATATTTAACTGTCTTTTTTCCTGTGTCCCCATGTCTAGTCAGTTACCAAGTACCGTTGAGTCTTCTTGCATACAGTAGTTCATATCCACTTGTAGTTTTCCATTCCATCTTCTTTAATTGAACTTCTGTTATCTAATCAATCCCCCTGACTTCTCTTCTTTCTGCACTTTTTTGGCTTCCTGTTCCTACAGGTGAGTTTAACCTCCTCAGCCTAGAATCCAAAATGTTCCAAAACCTAGCCCTTACCAACTTTGCCAGTCTTATTTCCTATTATGCACCTTCCTATAATTTTTATGTGGGTTGGTCTTAAATTTTTGCAGTCTTCCATATACTTCCTTCACCTTTTCTTTGCTCATTCCCTGCTTTAAGCTTGACAGTCTTTTATTTTTGAATTTCCAAATCCTACCTACCTATCCTTCAGGGCCTTTCCAAAAGCCATCTTTAAGTTTGCAGTCATCTTTAAGTTTTTAGCTACTAACAGATGCACTTACCTGAACTAAAGCATTATCTATATCACACACTTTGTGTGTGTGTTTTGCACTGCTGAGGATCAAACCCTGTGCTTCGTACATGCTAGTTAAGTGCTCTACCACTGAACTTCGATGATGAGGGCATCTGGGCCATGCCAGCAGACTCTTTAATGCAGTACAATTTGGGGAATGAATAAGCTGGGAATACCAGTTATCTGGCTAGGTCATACTTATAAATACAAAGAAAATGGAGCTGATTTTAGCAAAGATAAGCTGCCTGATTTCTTTCTTTCTTTTTTTTTTTCTTTTAAAGAGAATAAAACAAAACAGAACAGAGTCAAACACAACAAAGCATTTCAGAACAGACCACAGCAAGCAATACAGGTCTTCAAAACATAACAATAGGTGATTAACAATGGCTACCATAGTGTCTCTTGTTTTCTTTGAAATGGTTGCTTCTGCCCGATTTCTTATAAATCTTTCTAAAGAGAAATAAGGTATGCCTTTGGTAAATTCCCGTTGCAGAGATGAGTGGCTAAGAAACACTCACTTGTAGTGAAATTCTAGGAAAGCCGCTCATATTTAGGTCAGGACTTTGGAGCATTAATGGTGCGTCACAGTACTCGTGATGAAGGGAAGTCAGGGCAGCTAGGTTGGGCAGACAAGGAAATATTCATCTGTATCACATCAGGCATACCATTTGGTGCCTAGGATAAGGCAGTTAGCTAAAGAGCCATGAGGGTACCTGGGAGCAAGTAGACCAAGTGTGTGACTGCCAGCTACATTGTGGGTTTGCGGATCTACTTACCTGGGTGGGTACATGTTAGATACAGCTTGTA
>RJWT010026842.1:0-15696 GCA_004365215.1 Cuniculus paca | reverse complement strand
TGTACAAACTAACTTGAGGCCAGATTAGACCCATGAAACATTGCAGTGTTAGTTATTTTAATATGACAATATAAGCCAGGCCTGGTGGCACACGCCTGTAATCCCAGCACTCGGGAGGCTGAGGCAGGAGGATCATTGTGAGTTTGAGACCAGCCTGGGCTACAAAGTGAGCTCAAGGCCAGCCTGAACAGCACAGTGAGACCCTGTCTCAAAAAGACAAGGGCTGGGGATTTAGCTCAGTGGCCTAAGCGCCTGCCTGGCAAGCACGAGGTTTGTGAGTTTGATCCCCAGTGCCACAAAAAAAAAAAAAAAAAAAAAATGACAATATAACTTGTTGTATTTCCTTTTGTAATCTTGGTTAAGTAAACCTACAGTTTAAATAAATTGCCCATTATTTTGTAGAAGCCTTCTCTAATTTGGGAGAGAACAGTGTGCAGGGGGTCAGAACTGCTGGCTTTTAAATGACATTGTAATTAGGGATAGGCACTTACAGTCATATATGAGTCTCACCCTTGATGGTGGGGGAGGGGGTCACTGGAAACATCAGGAGTGGACCAGTTATGTTCCAGGGCTGTCTCAAGGCTCCAGTTCGTGGCCTGCCTGTGAGAGGCTGATTAATTTGACCTGGGAAATGAAATATTTTTCTCACCTTGAAAATTGTAAAAGGTCATCGTGGCAGTGAATGGACATGAAAAGAGACTCCAGTCAAGTGTGAATTTTAAAAACTCAGTGCTGGTTTTCACTGTTAAGTGACTGGAAGGTGATTGTTTGGTCCTGCTGACCCGTGATTCTCTCGAAAAGGACCCGAATGCAGTCTGCAGTCCTGTACCCCAGCCTCAGGAGTCTGGGGCATTTTGTACAGTTGTGCTTGGCTCCTGCGTGACTGGTTAGACTGGAACTTGATTTTCTCATGATCAAAATGTCATGATGCCATTTCTTTCCATAATTAAACTTAATTATGTTTTATGGACCGCAGACATTTCTCTTGTTAATTTCCATTTTCAACAATGCTGTAATTAACTTCATAGCCCATGGTCTGTGTCCCCTGCACTATACCCACATGTAGTAAGCATTTTTACTCGTGCTGAATGAGAAGACAAAGGATACATGATCTTTTCTGGTTCCCAGCTGTTTTGTTTTTTATTTGTTTTTACGGTACTGGGGATTAAATTGAAGGCCTTTTTATTTTTTATTTTGAGATAGGGTCTTGCTAAGTTGCCCAGGCGGGGCTTGAACTTGTGATCCTCTTGGTGTGCACCACCATGCCCCACAGCTGTGTTCTTAAGTCATTGCCAGCCTCTTTAAGGACTCTAGGACAAAGAATATCTTAAGATATGAGCAAGAGATGTTTCATACTTGATTTAGTTTTATTTTACAGTTTAAAAATTAAATCTGGTTTTATTACAAGGAGAGCTTTCAAAACTTGTGGTTGGTAGGTAGTTTCAGCATGTGTAATAATGGCATAGCATCTGGTTGTGTTGCCTTTATTAACAACAGAATTCTACAAGTAAAACCCAATTTTCTTTAGTATTATTAAATGTTTGGATACCAGGTATAGTATTGGATGCTGAGAATCCAAAAATGAATTAAATGTTTTGTCTTTCTGTGAAGATTTACTAGGACAGAGATTGCATGAGCAAAATTTCAATATTGTACTTTAAGTGTATAGTTAATACTGAGCGCACGCGTGTGCGTGCATGTGTGTGTGTGTGTGTGTGTGTGTGTGTGTGTGTGTTATATACCATGTACTGTATTTGACTGAATACAAGCAAATGCCAGAACTTCCTAGGCAAGTGATTGGAATGATGTCTCACCTAGTTGAGGTACTGTGTAAAATAGTTGGATGTGTCAGGATCCTCTCTCCATCTTTTCTTTATTTTCTTTTTGGAATATGCTAGTTATTGACTTGAAAGTTTAAGTCATGGCTAGTGCCATGTTGTAATCCTTACTAAATCCTGCTCACTTCCTGTGTGTCGTGAGCAGGGATCTTCCTCATCTTGATGGATACTTCTCAGTCTGAGCTTCCCTCCATTTACCACACACTATGGAACGTAATTTACTGTCTGTCAGGGCTGTGGTCCTGCTGGATAGTGGAATGAAGGCACACAGCTTGTTGCGACCTAGCAGTTTGTGACGCGTCAGTGAAATTGCTCTAAAGTTAATATACCTTTCAGATTGCTTCCAAGTACGACCACCAGGCAGAAGAAGATCTTCGCAATTGGATAGAGGAGGTGACAGGCATGAGCATTGGCACCAACTTCCAGCTGGGTCTGAAAGACGGCATCATCCTCTGCGAGTAAGTCTGACTCTTGGAAGTTCACTTCCGCTCCGCTGGGACTTTTCCGCGGACTTCCGTCCTACCCTCCGGACAAATCTAGGGTGTCAGACCTTGATATTTTGCAAATACATTTAATGCTTTTCTTTACAGATGTGAAGGAATCAATTTAATATTCCAGGCCTTGTTTTTGTGTGACTAATAAAAAGTTTCTTTTATATTTGTTTTCAGACTCATAAACAAGTTACAGCCAGGTTCTGTGAAGAAGGTCAATGAGTCCTCATTAAATTGGCCTCAGGTAAGAGCCAAACCAGCAGCCTCCATTTCCAGTTGGTTTCTTTCCTTTTTTTGTGGCACTGGGGATTGAATTCACAAACCTTGCGCTTGCCAGGCAGGCGCTTAGGCCACTGAACTAAATCCCCAGCCCTTGTCTTTTTGAGACAGGGTCTCACTGTGCTGTTCAGGCTGGCCTTGAGCTCACTTTGTAGCCCAGGCTGGTCTCGAACTCACAATGATCCTCCTGCCTCAGCCTCCCAAGTGCTGGGATTACAGGTGTGCGCCACCAGGCCTGGCTAATTGGTTTCTTTTTATGTAGTGAAAAAGTTCAGGTTTAGTTTTTTGCTTTATGATTACAGTTTTAAAATAGACATGTTAACAGAAATTTATACACATAGCTGTATTTTGCCATTTTTCAGAAATGGTTCTTTAATTACAATGAACTGATTCTGTGGATCAGTAGATAGTTAACTTAAAAGTTTTCCAAAATTTAGTCTGTCTGCTTCCAAAAAGAATTTGTCACAGCTTACCAAGAGAAATTGAATCTAGACCTTAGGATAAATGAGGGGAAAAGCTAGGTGTTGTAACTATCACACATCTGCACTTACGAGGCTGAAGCAGGAGAATTGCCAAGAGTTCAGGGTTAGCCTGGGCTACGTAGTGAATTCATACCCAGTTTGAACTACACTACATAGTGAGACTCTGTCTCCAAAAACCAAAACCAAACAACAACAAACCCAAACCCAAAACCGAGGGGAAAGCAAGGCATTTAGCCCATCTGTTTCTGGTTCAGCACAGAACACAGTATCAGACATAATCTTAGTTCATAAATAGGTGACCAAGTAACACTGGATATATATTCAGTATTGTGTATTTCAAGAGTACATACTTGGTTAAGAATTCTTGCCAAGTAGCTTTCTGTCTGGCATCTTGTAACTAATGAGGCATGAAGATTTAGGATTCTTAAAATGTTAGAACTTAGCTCTAACAGTTATATGACTCTTTTTCTTCATAGCTGGAAAATATTGGCAACTTCATTAAAGCTATTCAGGCTTACGGTATGAAGCCACATGACATATTTGAAGCAAATGATCTTTTTGAGAATGGAAATATGACCCAGGTTCAGACCACACTGGTGGCTCTAGCAGGTCTGGTACGTACACTTCACAGTTGGTTAAAAAGATTGCCTGCCCATTGGTGATGAATTGCATCATTGCTGTCTCGTGGGTGCTCAGAGCAGGTAGGGGAGGAGCCTGTCTCTTCCGTAACTGTTAACTTTGTGGAAAGGCTGTCGGCATCAGCTGTCTTGTTATACATGGGCTAATTAGAACCCTCACATCTCAGAAGGCATCGTGTATCACTGAATAGCCTTAAAGTTGTTTCTCACCTCTCGTTTGTTCTTGCCCAAGGTAGCCTGTGTCAGTAGATATTTCTCTGTTGTTCCCTCTGTAATTGTCTGTGGCAGAATATCTGAATGTTCTTTCTCAGTCGGTGCATGTGTTTCCGTCTAGGCTAAAACAAAAGGGTTCCACACGACCATTGACATTGGAGTTAAGTACGCAGAAAAGCAAACGAGACGTTTTGACGAAGGAAAATTAAAGGCTGGCCAAAGTGTAATTGGTCTGCAGGTAAGCGTTGCTTATTCAATTACTTAGTGTCAGTAATTCTTGCCATGTAAAATGTTAAGTCTCTCTCATGAGTACAGATAGAAGTGCTGTAGTGTAGATATCTGGATGGATACATGATGTGTACAGTTTATACCTATTTAAAGTCTGTGAAATAATGATGGCTTTTTTAAATATAGTTTTGGAGGAAATTTCTGACTTGACAATTGTCTTTAGGAAATGAACTTTTCTAATCATTGTCTTTCTGCTTTTTTTTTGAGAGAATGTACTTTAAATTCACGTTATTAAGAAAATGAAGTGATTTTTACAAATTTTAGGGCCAAAGTAATTTTATTTACACTGATAAAACATAACAACTAAGCCCTGCTGAAATTTTCAGTTTAATTCTTAGAAAATACTCTGTTAAGTGAAGTGTTTTCTTTCACATTGTTCCCCTGGAGAGTCACAAAAACATCATCACTAATGTCTTAAATGGTATAGGCTGCGCTCTCCAGTACCTGCTTGATACATTGCCCCTCTCTTGACTGAGTCTCTGTGAAGTGAGTTTAGTTTTCCCAGGTACAAAATTATGTAAGTTGTGGGAAATTGGAAACCTGAATTTTCAAACAGTAGTCAGTTGGTTAAATTTCAACTCATAAAGGAACTTGTAATATAAAAATACTAGTGTTTGAAAGAGAACTTAAGGCAAAATTAAAGTCATTAAAAAGTTGGTTTTAAAATTTTGTGTTCAATATGATTTTTTAAAATTTAAAAGCATGTGCATATTTAGGTTTGTAAATGTGTTCATGTATAGCTATGGGTATGTGCACAGGCCCATTAGGTAAAAATCCTGAAAGGTTTTTACAAATGAAAGCAAGTCTGGACGGTACTGTTTAAAATGATTTTTCTTTTGCCTTTTTGCTTATATAGGTTTTCTGAATCTTTTCCAGTAAACAGGTTATACTTTTAGTAATAAAAGTTTTAATCTTGTTATTTAAGGAGTAAACCACCAATGGTAGAAACTTGTCTCTAGCCAGTAACAAGGGTGTACAGGTGGGTCCAGAAGCCATGCGGTTCTTGGTGGGAAGGGAAGTTAATTACTGTTCCTTTGAATTTGGTCATGTTCAGATTCCTCATTCTGGCTCTTTCTGGCTCTGGCCGGTATATAAGAGTTGAAGGCATAAAATGTGGCTCCCTTCCCGTGAAAATGCTGATTTTAAACTTAAAAGAAGTGCTGATAAAGTCCTAGAGAAAATTCCTGTTATTTGTCCTCATGTTTTATGTAAACCATAGCTGAGGTAGAAAGGCATATTGCCTGGCCTAACATTGCTTTTTTGTTTACGACTGAAGCTGGGATCCCTTAATTTGATTATCTATGGCTCAGAGACTAAGGGAAAGAGTAGCAGGGAAATGATGCATCATTCTACAACTGAAGTAGCTTATCTGTGTGCTTGTCTGTTCATGTGTGCAAGTTTATGTATGGTTCACTGTGCTGTGAGGTTCTATCTATATACAGGGGATTTTGGGGGGAAAACAATTTTTAAAGTTAGCACTTGAAATGTATTTTCAGTTGAACCCTTTCCATCTTTTTGTTTGTTTTGTTTTGTTTTGTTTTTTGGTAGTGGGAGTTGGGGGTGGTGCTGGTGCTGGGGCATTGAACCCAGGACTCTGTGTGCTAATAGCTATGAGTAAGGTCCATGCCGAGCCCTATCTTCCATCTTTTTAGTAGCACTGAGAGTTTTATGTTACACGTTGTTGATTTCTGATTAGTGCTAATTTTGTTTTTAACTTGAAAGATGGGAACAAACAAATGTGCCAGCCAGGCAGGCATGACAGCCTATGGAACTAGGAGGCATCTTTATGATCCCAAAATGCAAACTGACAAACCTTTTGATCAGACCACTATCAGTCTGCAGATGGGCACCAACAAAGGAGCCAGCCAGGTAAGCAGTGACTTTTCATACTTGTAGCAAAAAGTACACGGTGGCTATTTTAAATTAGCACTTACTGAGCTGGACCAGGGCCTGTTGAGCCCACACCTGTAATCCCAGCACTTGGGAGGCTGAGGTAGGAAGATCACCTCAAGTTCCAGGCCAGCCTAGGCTACATAGTGAGTTCAAGGCCAGTCTGAACTACATAGCAAGATCCTGTCTCAAAAAACTAGTGCTTAACCTTGTTCTTATTAACTGAAATTCAAAGCAGGCATTTTTGTATAGCCTATTTAAAGTATACTTCAGGAAAGTAGATTTCTGCTGGGAAAGCAAAAGAATCAAAGCACCTTTGATTCACAACAGTGAAACTGGGTTGGTTCATGGGGTTTTTTGGGCCGTTAAAAAACAGCTGGCTTTTTCTACCTAACTAGAAGAAAATAGGTATATTTATTACTGTTCTTCTCCGTCTCATTTTTAAAAAGAATCTTAAAGTAGGTAAACTTATCTGGTGTTCTACTAAGAACTATCCAACTAGCATTCCCTGTGAAATGTTGCACTCCCAGAGGATAAAAATTCCTGAGATGCTAGTTAAGTAGTTCTTAGGCGGTAGCAGAAATGGAGTGTGGTGAAAACACCAGTGTTCTGACAAGATAGAGGTGCTGTGTTTCCTTATTAACGATGCACTGCCAGCACCTCAGGAGGAGTTCCATCTGAGAGCGGTGGTTCCCATGTCCAACAAAAGGGAGGATAGGATTTGAAAACACTTTTTCTCAGTGACCCAAGATGCAGTTTCTAGTTATTTGCCCTCGTGGACATAGTTCCTCGCGTGTGGCGTTGTGTTTCTCATAGCCGCTAATTGGGCTTGCTTTTGCACCCACTTTGTAGCTGAAAGTATGTGATTGCTGAAAGGGGGAACTAATGTGTGAGTTACAGTACCCCAAAAAGGAGTGCTTTGGAGCGTGCTGTTGTGAAGTGGTTAGCACCTGTGTGACTCAGAGCCCTTTGAAAAGAATGTATTGTAAGTGTCTAAAATTGGTAACTTGATTAGTGTATATGGTCATAACGGGCATTCGAATGTAACTTTTAAGTGTCCCAGCATTATGCTTTGTTTTCGGAGGTCAGACTCACAACCTTGCACTGACCAGGTGTTTTTATTTCCTTTATGTCTGATCCTCTTCTGAATTCAGAGTAGGTCGTGTTATCTCCATATTATATTTGAGAAACCTAACACTGAAAGTTGACTTGTCTGAGGTGGCATAGCATTTTATAGTAGAGCAGAGATTTGAAGGAAAGTCTGACTTAGATTGAGAACCAGTGAATCTTGCTTCATGAAAGTAATTTGATACCAGCATATTTTGGTGTAAGGTAGGTTTACCACTGAACCAAATGAAAGTTATTATGTTAGTGGTCATGTTCAGTGCGAAGCTCCTAATTAATAAAATAGTAACAAGAATAGATTTTAGCTACTGTTTTAACTTTTATTCTACATTCTTATATTGTGTCCTAATACCAGGCGGGGATGTTAGCACCAGGTACCAGAAGAGACATCTATGATCAGAAGCTAACATTACAGCCGGTGGACAACTCGACAATTTCCCTACAGATGGGCACCAACAAAGTTGCTTCCCAGAAAGGAATGAGTGTGTATGGGCTTGGGCGGCAAGTGTATGACCCCAAATACTGTGCCGCTCCCACAGAACCTGTCATTCACAATGGAAGCCAAGGCACGGGGACAAACGGGTCGGAAATCAGTGATAGTGATTACCAGGCAGAATACCCAGATGAGTATCATGGCGAGTACCAGGATGACTACCCCAGAGATTACCAATATGGTGACCAAGGCATTGATTATTAGATTCACACAGAGGAGCTCAGTATTTAGTCCATTGTTTTTATTCGGTGAAAACCAAGCTAGCCTTGAGTAATTTTTATCTTGTCTTCCTAAAACACTATTATGCTTTTCGTACCTAAAAAAAATGCCTTACATACATTCCTTTTTCTGCCTCTTCCCTAAATAGTTGCCTTTTAGTGCTGTAACAGTTAAATCCTACAGCATAACCAGTAACTTGCATATGAAGTAAAAAGGAATACTGTGAAAGGGGAGTACGCTTGTACAGCCAGTTCTTTATTGGAGATCTATGCATTTTTACAATCTTACACTTAAACTGGTATTTTCAAACAATAGGAAAGTTTCTTTTTTTACAGATTAGTGTATCTGGTTTCTATGTGGAAGACTAAACTCATGCTTATTGCTAAATGTGGTCTTTGCCAACTAAATCTAAGATGCAGCATTTTAGAATTTTACATATCAATGTTTCTACAGTATTGTTTGCTAATTTTTAAATAAAGTCCTGATCAGTGTGCATTTGTGATTATATGTGTACTCATTCTCTTACGCTGACAAGATATTTTCAGAGTGGGGTTTCTAAAGGAGCATGTACAAAAATTGGCTTGCAGACATTTAGGTCTGGGTGGTGTGGTTGCAGAATCTTCATTTGTGCCAATGTATCATTGTAGAGTTGCTGTTTTCTTCAACTGTATTTATTGCTGCATTTCTCAGCATAAACTTATCCCATTGTATTTTTTATAAATAAATATTTTTTTGAACATTCATATGAGCCACAGGCTGATTCTTTCCTAGCTAGCTTCCAACTAGAAATGGCAAGAAAAAAGTCCGCTTTCCCGGGTACCGTGATAAGATGTTTTAACATTACGTCTCTGCACAGCACTGTACTCTATGCTTAAGGAGACTGAGGCTTAGAGAAATGAATAGTGAATGGCAACCAGGGGGTTATCTGACCCTTGCTTGCTTCACTGTGACTTGGCTACCCCAGATTCATCTTAAATTCAGCTTGGAATAAACATCACCTTCAGGAATAAGTGTGGGAGTGTGTATGTGTGGTGGGATTGTATGTACATACCCTAGGGTAAATAGGAATAAGAAATACACGATTAGAAACAGAGTTGCTGTTTGAAGGTTAGGATTATAGAAACGCCTAAATGAATGATATCGGAGCCTTTAGAGATGAGTGCCCAAACCACAACCCAAAACCTGCTTCCTGGCAAAGTGGTAACGCTGCCAATTAAACCCGAGTATAGTGAGGTTTTATTTTAGGAAAAACTCACATGTTAACATCTTTTTATCTTAAAAACATGTGTTCGGGTTTGCCAGTTGTGACAGAGGTGGTCAAACAACAGCTAAGTGTTCAGAAGAATACTTACCAAAGAATGTTAGTAGTGACTTAATAGACATTGTGTCAGCCAAGTGATTTCTTTTGACAGAATTGGCCCTGTTGGGCTTGGGAGTGAAGAGGCGCCTGTTTTTCGATAAGGTCAATAAGGAGGGAGCGTGTATCTGGTTTGACGAATACACAAAAGCAAAGTTTACTTATCATTCTACAATGACAGTTTAATGCTCAGTAAATCCCTTATAGGAGACTAATGAGCTAAACTAATTCAGTGGTACTGTTCAGGGAAAAATTTGCATTTAAAGTAGACCTGAGCTGTCAGGCTGTTTCTTGTCATCTCCGAAGCAGAAGAAGCATTTAGGGAAGGGAAAGAAGCTTCCATCACACAGTGCCCCCCCGCACAGGTTGGATCGAGTCTCCTGTTACAGAGAGTGGGTAATTCTGCCCAGCCACCTATTTGTCTAAAGTTTTAAAAAGGAAAAGATCTCCCTCCCTACCATCTGAATCTTGGGTGGGCTCCAGATAAAAGTATTCTTAAAAGTCTTCCTCCAGGCAATTCTCAGAGGTGGCTATGGTTGTGCTTGCCCGTTTGTAAGAGTGCCTCTTGCTTTTAACCAGCTAAGTCTTAAATAGTTAAAGTTCAGCCTGTTTCCTATATATGCCCAGCTCCAAATAAGATCTCCAACATTCAGGTTTCATGTCACTAAATTTAAGAATTGTACTCTGTAAAGTTATAGTTAGTATATTTCCAAGATTGGATGAATAAAAATCCCTGCCCTGTGTATGAAAAATATTCCAGAGATTTCTGCTAACAAAATCCTTTTTTAAAAAAGATTACTGGTTGTACCTTCACACACAGATGAGTTTTTACATATGCTTCTTAATTCATATAAATACCGTTTTCCAGTGTTTTATGTCCTAGATATGAAAATGACTAAACTTTTATAGTTTCAGTGTTTTGACAGAGTGGCAAAAATGATCAGGGCCTATCACATCTTTTGTTCTGTCAGTGGCTCCGAAGGTCACTTTCTCTAGGTCCAAATGTCTGATGAGTGCCTATCTCACGATGGGCCGGAGTTCTGTTCCCTCTTCATTCCTTAATGAGTCTTTGTCTAGCTGTGCCCCTGCATTGTTAGATTTGTTGATCTTTCTTACAAAACTCTGCAAAACAAGAGACCCATGATATGTCAGCACTGTTGATAAACATTTACAAGGAGTTCATGACCATACAGTTTTGGGTAATTGAACTGTTAAAAAAAAATTTCCCTGTTGAACTATAATATTTCAGAGGGGAGTAGATTCCAAAGTGAATTTTTAAGTGGAAAATATAAACGTCATACCACTATCAGAAACACTTTCAGCACATCCAAATAGTAAAGAATTAAAGATATATTCATTAGAAAGCTACAGAAATACTTGTTAAACTTAAGAGCCTGTTGGACCAAGAGTGGTCTGATGCTTTGTAAAGCTAAAAGGGCTTTAACATCTAAGTTTTATGACAACAGAATGAAAGAAAATTATTAAACTGTCATGTGACCCAACAAGATGAGCCATTCAGTTGTTAAAATATCCCTGTCTACACAGGATAAGGCAAGTAACAACTGTGTTGTAAAAGCTGTTGGAAACAGCTGCCTGCTATTTCCAGATAGAAGCAGCATGGGGGCTCTGCTGAGGGTGTGCCGTGGTTAATAAAAGGCCTGAAGGTGGTAGATCTGTCAACTCTGGCACAGAAGGTGATTAGTGTGCACTTGCATAATGCATGGCTCTTGGGGGTGCAAACATGCTTTAGAAACAGAGCACATTAAACTTCTCAGGGCCCCACAAGTCAGACGAAGCCATGAGCACCAAAGGTACTTGGACTACTATTTCCAAAAGACCTACCCAGGTTTCTGGGGCTGCCCTTACTGAGGAACTCATCTGATCAGTATTCTGTTCAGCTTTACTTCTCTCCAGGGAGCAGGTCTGAATAAGGGAAGTGGTTCAGCCTTGAAGAGCTGAGCCCAGATCTCACTTTGTATGAGAAATTGGGCTGCGTGTGGGACCCCAAGGATGAAGACTGTAAGAGGAAATGAAATGGCTGCTTACCAAAAACTCTTGGTCCATAAAGTAGGGCTTTTCTGACGATCCATCATTTGTTTCCAGATCAACAGTAAAACACAGGAAAAGTGCATCCAGCACCGTTTCAAACACAGATAAAAAACTATGAGCCACTAAGCAGGCAAAAAAAGCCACTAGTAACAGAGGGATTGCCCACACCTGCAACGTGCGGTTGTAGTTAAATGCCATCAGTCCTCCAAAAACAGTGAAGTACACCACCAACACCTGTCCAAAAACAAGTGTGTTGAAAACCTTTATAAATTGGTTGGTTAGAATACATATGCTAGGAAAGGTTTTTTTTTTTTTTTTGTCTTACAAAAATAATAGCTGTGTGTGTGCACGAGCACACCCTGTTGTAAAGAGTGCTTGTCAACATTTGGCAAAATGAAACAACAATAAATGAAAGCTGGGATGCCAAAAGAAAACAATGGGTGTGGGTAAAAACGTGTACTTTCATTTTATCCATGCTTGATCTTTATACAGATGTGACAATACTGCAACATTTTTATATTTGTTTTTCACGTACTACCGCAAGGAGCAGTTTACACTTAAAATCTTTTCTATAAACACCATTTTAAAAATGGTTCAACAATCCTGGGTGTGCTGTAGTTTAATAAAGCGTTGGTTTTACTCCTTGGGGATTAAAGTGGAAAGGCTTTCCAATGCTGGTGTAGGGAGATAATAGGATTATTCAGGCTTTTGAGATACATAATTATTATATTTCCAGGCACATAATTACAGGCCATGATGCACCTAATTCTTTAACAGATATAATGGAGTCCATCTGGGGTTCATTGCCACCGGATATCTGTATATATAAACATTGATATCTGAATGCTACTCCAGTCAAAAGAGCAAAGAATTGATAGTCACATGCTTATTAAGAGACCATTAGCCATTATACATTTCTTACAGGAAAAACAGGAAAGAGAGTTATTACCTAAACTAAGTAAGTCCATTAAAAAAATTTCAGAAATTTTTGGAAGTTAGTCGAAAATATATCACATAAACAATATATTTAAATATGACTATAATGTATTCAGGCATGATTTGAAAGGCATGATTATTTTGCACTTCTCTGAAACATTACGGCCCAGCTGAGCCTTAAATATATATGCCGTTAGTACACACTTTTGAAATCCAAAGATGTTATGACTTGTTATTGGCAGCTAACTATAATAATCACATCACCAGAAACATACACAAAATCCTAAATGGGGACCAGAGTTCCCAATACTTGGCATCACAACTGGTGATGCTGATCCTGTTCACCTGTGGAATCTGCTGGAAACCACGGTATTCATGTCAAACGTAGAGAAATGGTTGAAAGGAGTAAGGATGTTTAGCTTGGAACTGAGAGGACATGGTGGGAAGGTCAGCAATGTCTGCAGCCAAGAATTTAAATGGCAGTCAAGTAGAAACAGGATCAGGCAAACCGAGATGTTCAGAATTACGCCCAATGCATGAAAAGTACATGGAAAGAGACTGCGCATCATAGCATAGAAACCCCACTAACTTGAAGCCTGGTCGGGTAGGGGTTGGGACAGGGGCTGATACATCAGCATCAGCATGTCAGTTTCTCTTCCTAAAACCTACAAAAAGCATGGGTTATGTTATAGGTATGAAATCTGAGGTTAGAGGGGTAAAAGATTCCAATTTTAGGATTTTGTCCTTTAACCACATGATGTTGAGGTTCTAAAATTCTCCTGCACTCTGTAAGACTGTACAATTATAATTTTTTAAATCATAAATTTTGTTTGTGGTACCAGGGATCAAACTCATGACCTCATGCTTGCCAGGCAGGAGCTGTGCCACTAAGCTATGTTGCTGGCCTTTAAATTTTTTTCAAAATATAAAACATTATTCAGATGACAACAGAAATTTAATCTTGGCCCCACTTAGGATATTAACAATCCATCCTGTTAATAGACTTAACTGCCCTTAAGTAATGAACAAATTTGCATCAGGATCAATACAATCTCTATTTTTTACAAGAAAACCCCATAAAACATACTCATTTTCTGAGATTAGTAACATTTTCATTTTAGGCATAAAAAAAGAGAGAGAATTGGTTTCGGCTAAGAAAATAAGTCCCAGGTTAAAATTTGCCTCTACCTATTGTGGAATCCTGGACAAATTATTAAACCTTAGCTTCATCATTTCCAAAACAGGGATGCCTTGTCGGACTGAGGACTAAGTAAGATGATGAAGCATAGCACCTACTACTCAAGAAGCATTAATTCCCTTTCAAATTAATTGCTGGACGGCTTCTTTTTGTTTTGGTTTAGTTGTGTGTTTTGTTCAAGGCAGGGTTTTGCTATGCAGTCCAGGCTGGCATTGAACTCCTCAGCCTCCCGAGTCCTGGGATTACAGGCAGGCGTGCTACCAACCCCAGTTGGTTTACTGTTCTGAATCCCCGATTCTTTATTCATTTAGTCAAGACAGCTCACCTTTCCCAGAAAAATTATGAAGTCTCCAGAACAGTTAGCAGATGTAAAATGATTTGAATTCTTGGATAAGATTTTGAGTGAATCTTTTGTTGATGTACAAAAATCTGTCCCATTAATGGCAGTTGTAGTGTATACATTCTGAAATAAACGGCAACAATTAAAAATGAAAGGATTTTTATAGTCATTGTTTTTTTTCAACACAACAGAATAGCAATACAGAATATGTACAAAATACAGATAGTGTCTAAATCCACTATCTAACTTCCACAAATCATTCTCAAAGTCCCTTTTGGTTTCTGGTTATATTCCAATATATTTCATATATTTTCAATAAATAAAGTGGGTTGAACATACCACTACAGCATATGGAAATGATGATTAAAGCATAAATTATTTTTTAATACACAGCAGAGTCTGAGAGCAGGGAAGGAAGTTTAGGTGCTAGAACGGAAGCGGGCCCTACTGATTTGTGAGAGTTGAGTCCAGGAGTATTAAAACAGGCAAGGAATCAGTGAAGACTTTAGGGTTGGGAGCGGAGGATTTAACCCCTCAGGTGTAAGAGTCAGTCTGCAGGCTCTTATTAAAGAACTGAGCTCCCCACACAAATTCAGAATTCATACCCAAAACACCCAGGAAAGTAGTAAAGAAGTGCACTATCTACATGAGGCCATTGAAATTACTAAGGTGTGGGCAACTACAGAGCAAACCCACCTCCTCTCCTACCCCCCAAGCTGGGGAATGATGGTCTTACGGACAACTCCCTGTGTAGAAGGTGACATGGTCCCAGGAACAGTCTATCTTCACACCAAGGAAATGAACAGCGCAACACACAGGAGAACCTATGCCCTGAGACTAAAGTGAGCCCAAAGCTTCAGCATTAGGCAGGAAAGTGGAAACTCATTTGCTCACACTACTTAACTAAGCACCTTCCACTAGCTAAGACTGTTGGAGTCCTGAAGACCAATTCATTAATTCTCAAAACAGATGTGGAGGGTGGATGGATAAAGAATGACACACTTATTCTTGGTTAAATCAAGGGTGTTTCCCTCAGGTCTCCTGGTGAATCATTCAGGCAACTTATTAAAAAAAGATTATTCTAACCTTTGGGATATTACACTGTCAACATTCATTAAGCCAGAAGACTATTTAAAAGCGTGGTGGTTAAGTTAAGCACCAGCTGTGTAGCCAGACTGTCTCTCGGTTCAAATCCCAGGTCTACCACTGAGTAGCTATTGGTCTTGGGCCAATAATTTAACCTAAGACCTCCATTTCCTCACCTCCAAAGGGAGGCATAGCACCTACTGCAAAGGGATGCTGGGCGGATGAAAGAGCATACGCCCTATAAAGCATTTAGCAAAGCACCCAGCAATGGGAAGTGCACGATAAAGGGTGGTTATTACCATACGGCGCTCACCAACGATGACCTCATTAATGACTGGGAACACAGAGTCACCTTTCAGTACCGGAGGAGGAGTGGGAGGGCCATGCTTTCTTCCTTCTCCAGATTTAAACCCCCACACAGGGGCCTGGGAAAGGCAAGAGATGCTTCTCAGACCACGTCCCAGTGTCCAGCGTGGTCGCCATGTGCAGCCTGTTTCTTCGCCTCCACTCTTTTCATTCAGGCTCTGTCACCAGCTCGTCACCCCTCGCACCTCCCCCTCTGAGTTGAGGTTTTTAGTGGACTTTCTGAGTCATGATGGAGAGTACAGTCTTTTCCTGAAGCCCACTGTCTTACAGTCAATTTAGTACCATCGCTCATAAGCAATAAAAATAGATTTGCTCCCTGGCTAAAAGGATTAAAGGTAAAAATGGCACTTTCCATGCATGTGTTGACGCTACACAGTTTTGTGGGTCCATCACCATTTATCTTTTCTT
>RJWT010026841.1:0-15690 GCA_004365215.1 Cuniculus paca | reverse complement strand
TCTTTTCCCCATTCTCCTCCCCTCCCTTTAACCCCTCTTCTCCTCATTTACAAAAGCTTTGTTTCCATGTTTTCCTTCTTTTCTCCTTTTTTCCCCTTTCCGTTCCTTCCCCACCTCCTCCCTAGTTCCTTTTCACATTTTAAATGTGGATTCTTGTAAAAAGATGGGTAAATAACAGGCGCACAATTGTCTAGTGCATTATACTTGCACATTTTGTATTTTTCATTATTCCGGGATTTAGAATGAATATTTAAAATCATTAAATGACAGCAATACACACATAAAATAAGCAGGTAGTGTGTCACCCAAGTTTATTCTCTTGCAGGACAAATGTACTACTTTGAAAACTTGCTCTACTACACGTTCACTTTTCTCCAAGTCCAACATGGATTTAGTCTAATTTTGACACAAATGTTTTTAAACGCGATCTGTCCTGTAGACTGTGGAGGGTTTCCTCATATACTACAGGAGAGCCCGGGGGCAGCTATGAAGGGCCTCCCGGGCTGAGCACCATGTCTCTAAACCCCTCGGGTGGCGCCTTCTCTTCTGTCCGAGCTACACGAGGCTCTGATGCGGTGCTGAGTTGTGACTGCCCCAAGCCGTTCCTGCCGGTGCAGCCGCCGGTCCTGGAAAACCTGCGCTTGCCCAGGCAGAGCTGGGCAGCACGCCCCACTGCTGCACACCCCACTGCTGCACACCCCACTGCTGCCACAGGGAGGCGCTCTGCTCACGGCCCCCTGGTGCTTTATGAACTACTGTGGAGACGGGTAAGGAGAGCACAGTGCATGTTTCTGTTCCATTCTGTCTCTATGGCAGCTGGAGGGCCGTGACTTTCCCGAGTGACTGACAGTCATCTGCTTCTCATACTGGCTATCATTCTCATCCTCCGTGTCATCGCGCCTTCTCAGTTGGTCCAGGAGCCTTGCTCGGGGCGCCGGCCACGTCCTATCTCTGCTCCCCTCTCTCCATGTCACCCTAGGCTTGCTCCTCCCCTTGGTGTTAGTGGAGACGAGAGGACTCCAGGGCAGGAGATGCTGCAAGCCTCCATTCCAGCCCGGATGAGCTGCCACCAGTTTCCAGCCCGTCCCTGCTGGAATCCCTGGCCCGGGGAGCGTGGCTCGCCCTTCTGTGGAGGCCACTCCCCTCCTTTCTCCACAGTGCACGGTGCCTCTCACAAGGTTCCCGCACACGGCAGGATCCCAGCAAGTGCGCATTTCTGCAGCTGACGCTCTGTGGCCACCGCACACCCAGTCAGTCATTGAGCCAGCGGCTGCATCTGTCAGGGGAACCTTGCAGCGGCCCACAGAGGACGACTGCTTGGGGGTCTGGACTCGTTTCCCATGCGGCTGTGACTGTTTCTCTCTCCTGCTCCATATATATATACATATATATGGCCTATGCAGCATGGGCAGATTTTGGAAAAGCACATGTTTTTACAAAGAGCTGAACATAGTTAAGGAAAATGTTTTCCTCTGGGCCCTGCACCGGTGCTGCTGAGAAGTAACTCTTAAATTCAACTTTATGATCTAGGCCTAAACTAGATCTTCAAATACCCAACCCTTGAACTCCTCGCCCTTATCCAGCTGGACTGTACATGCCTCTCTGGGGTCGGAGATGGTTTTTATTTCATAACGCAGCTTTAGCGAACTCTCCCGCCCAAGAGAGTGTCCTCGCCTTACTGTAACCATACTAAGTCCTGGTTTCTCCAAATCACATCTCCTTTCCATGGAATGGCTTCTCAACTTGGTGTGGCTTCTTCTGTTTCCAACCTCTTTGCAACCGACACAGCAACAGGAAACTTTACAACTTAGAATGTTTTCCTTTGGAGACAGCAGCTTCTCCAGACTTCCTTAGGCCTCAGGCGTAACCTTGGCCCTCTCCTCTCCTCAGCCCCAGGGAACTGATGGAATAGGCAGGTGACGTTGGCCCCAGGAGGTCAGGGTCTTCTTCCTGTTTCCACAGGAAACAGGGAAGGGACAAGGCAAGTGTCGCCTTGTGTTATCTCCTTGTATCCCTCTCCTTTTTCTTCCTTACTGTAGAAGACCCTTACACATGTGGACACGGTGAGATGGTGATTTGTGAAAACCCGAGGCCCCTTGGTCTCCTCTGAGCTAGCTCTGAATGAAGCTTTTTTCCTTTTGCCAAGCAAGGCCTCCCTTGGTTTGTTTGGGAGTTGTGAGCAAATGGCACCTGAGTGTATGGGCTCGAGTGGTTGGTGACATCCTGACTCATCATTAGTCATGCAAATGCTCAGGCTCCCTCAATGGGTCCTCAGCTACAAGTGAAGTCTGCGATGTGTTCTGTCACTTGAGTTTTGTACTTACACTATGTCTGCAGTCTGAAGGACGAGAACTGCTAATGGTTTATATCTGAAATGTCCCACAAGGTCTCATACATCCAGAGGTGAGGTTTTCGGAAGGTGACTGGGTCATGGAGGATAATACCCTCATTAGTGGATTTGTCTGTTGAGGAGTTCAAGGTTAAACGTGCTGTTTAGAAGGTGGAGCCCGGTTGGAAGAGGTGGTACCTGGGGGGTGGGGAAGGGTACGTTCCTGTCCCTGGCTCCTCCCTTCTCTGTTTCCTGGCTGCCATCCGTTGAGAGATTTTCCTCTGCAATGTCCTTCCACCATGATGTTTCTGCCTTAACCAACCTGCCATGGACTGAGCTTCCTAAACTATAAGCCCAACTGAACCTTTCCTCCTTGAAGTTTCAGGTGTCGGATATTTTGTCTCAGTTATGGAAAGGTGTCAAAACAAGGACACTCCAACTTGGTGCCCCTCAATATCTCAGAGAATTTGTCCTAGTATGTATTCAGTGCACGTTCCCGGACTTCAAAAAGCATGTCAGCTCCTAAGTTAAGATTGCTTGGGTAGACTCCAAGCAGAAAGATCTAGCTACATTTCTATCTTCTCTCTCTTCCCTACATCTCGCATGTTCAAAGCAAACACTGTTAGTTGTCTTCAGCATAAGCAGACAGGAACAACCCTGCTTCCTGGTGGTTGCCCTTCAGTTCCCCACCAAGGCCCCTTCTCAGCAATTGTCAGTATCAGATCCGTGTTGCCAAGGAAGCGAGCATCAGTGGACAGAGCTTCTCGCTGCCAGGTACTCTTGGGATTCTCAACATGAGGCTGGCTGGGAAGGGAGTCTACACCGTGACTGCTAGAAACCAGAAATGAGTATCATGCCAGGCTTCCCACAGCACACTTTAGCTGGCAAAATCAGAGGGAAATTCACATGTGTCAGGGGGTCATCTAGATATGAAACAAGTTAAGTCACTCTTCTGGTCTTTGTAAGTAGGATCATACTTTATATACATGATCTTCCCTAGTATGTTATTTTCCTACATATGATCATCTTAATATGTCTAAACACCAGAGGAAGAAACTATAATATTTTAAAGAAAATATCATTTGAAACAACACAAATACAATCATAGTCAAAAGATATAAAAAGAAATGGAGGTTTCTTTGGTGTGTCAAGAGGATAATGAGACCACTTTACAGTGAGTCTTACTGAGGAGCTGATATTAAAGTAATAATAATCTCCAATACCACTACAGAGGGCACTCACTAATTCAGTAGAAAATTAAGTTCTCATGTCAACCCTGTAGTTCCACATCTGTGGGTCATTACTTGTAACAAGGAGATGACAATCTATTGGATTCTGAATAACATCTGAATTCCAAGCAATGGGCATTTTAAATTCTATTATGATTCATAAAACTGGATAGTTCCATTGTAAGCTTTATACCAGTGCACACTGCACCTCATATTTTTCTATTTATTTTCTTATATTCTAAGGTAGGTGGTTGAAGATGAATATAATGAGCAATCAGTGTGTATACTAAGCACCATTATTAAATACATGTGTTAAAACTTGTGTGTAAATTTACTTATATGAATTACATCAATATAAACATGAATTATATAAAATATATTTATAGTTATAGACACTATATGTTACATTTTAAGTTTTAATGCACTACTTGGTGATCACCCCAATGTAGTTCACCTTATAACATTAATAAAGAAATATACCTCTTAGTGTGTCTCTCCTTTTTTCTGGAATTAAATATTTTTGAAAAACTGCAAACACAACATAATATTTGAAGCCATAAACTTTCATGCTATTGACATCTTCAAGACAAACAAACCACAAAATCACAGATTTCTCCCATCCTAAGATACGATACAGTACAGTAATGTCAAAATTCTAGCAACTTATTGTGTCTACCTAGGCTTAGAATTTGACCGCTACATTCACAGAAGAATCTAAATTGGAATTATCTTTGTGCATTTATTTTTCAGTAGCTTATTCAAAGTTGACTTTGCCTCACCATAAAATTCTCTGAACTCCACAATCAACCGTGACAGCATAAATACAAGCCAGGAGCAACACATAAGCTATTAATTTTACATAGCACATGCCCATTCTTACGATTCTCCTCCACACCCCAGTTCACCCCCAGAGGGTAGAGGCAGAGTTAAATAATAATGGGCATGAAATCGACAACTGGCTAAGGTATTTGAAGGTAAATGGTCTTCTGATTTTCTGACACCAATGCAGTAAAAATAGACATGGCCTCCTTTAGCATGGAGCTATAATGAGGAGGCTGGTACCAGATTCACTCACTTAACCATGAGTAGGTACAAAAACTGTGCTAATTAAGCACCCAATTGAAGGCCTCAGAAAATCACCAAAGCAGCAGCTAAGATCCAAGGAGCCAAGATCTTGGAGGAAACCAGAGCGCAGGGAGCCAGCAGGCTTCGCCAGTGCAGCATTTTCCAGCGCACATGCGGAGATTGGGGGCCGCACAGGAAGCAGACGTTAGATGTTGAGAAAGCTAAGCACAGATTTTAGCAGTTTTACAGTGCCGAGGAGACACGATCATATTCTGATTTGGGGCTCAGAGGCAGAGCAAAGCCACACAGACAGCAAGCCAACTTCTCACCTGAGGCCTAGATGGGACTGCAGCTCAGGGAGCAGGGCAGGTGGGACTGGGCCACCTTAGCGGGGTCAGGATGTCTGCCTACAGCTCACCTGCCCACCAGGAGGAAAACAAGTTGATTCTTCTTCAGAAAAATACATCGTCAGCTTGGCTGCTACAAAACTTATGGGATGTCCAATAGTCAATCAAAAATTTCCATTTAATAGAAACTTAGGCAAGTGAGTGCGCACGCATAGCAGAAAAAGCCCAATTTACGGTTCTCAGACGTGGACTTTAAAGTAATACTGATTGATATGAAAATAGATGGAATGATAAAGAATTTCGCCAAAGCACAGGAATTTTCAACAGTATAAAACTGAAAATTTAGTACTGAAAAAAAAACCAAGCACAAAACAAAACATTACTAACATCTGTGATTAGTAGACAATTTTATTAGTGGATTCAAAAGCACAAAAGAGAGAATTAATAACCTGGCAGGACAATAAACCCAGCTTATAGATCAAAGATAAAGGACAGAGGGTACAAAAACTAATAGTTTATATTTTTATAGGATTCATACAAAAAAGAAAAAAATCACAAATAGAAATAAAATGTCTTAAAGCAATGATAATGGGCTGGTGAAATATCAACCACATATAGTTCAGTAAATCTGTGCTTTAAGCCAAATAATAACCTCAAATATTTCAGAAAAGGCAGTAAATGAATGATGTATATATGCAAATTAATTAGAAGGAAAGAATAAAGGTAAAAACAAGAGCTACTTGTACAGAGAATAGATATGTAACAAAAATTAAACCAAAAGATTTCTTTCCTTGAAAAAATTGTTACAATTAATAAATTCTGTGGAGACTGACTTTAACAAGTCAAGACTCAAAATGCCAGCATATGGAAAGAAAAATCATTCAAAATTCTACAAATGTTATTAGATAAACAGGAATATGAGTAATTCTCTGCCAAAAATTATGAAGATTAAACACAATTAGCTTAATTCTTAAAGAACAAAATTACTAAAAACTAACAGGAGTAGAGTCCTATGTATGACAAACAAGCTGAATACAGAGCTACAAATCTTCTTGCAAAGAAAGTACCAGGCCCTATTGGTTCCATGGTAAATTCTTCTATTAATTTGAGAAAAAAGTAAAGCCAAGTGTGCACAGACTCTCCTAGAGGTTAGAAAATGGAAAACATTTCCAAATTCATTTTATGGAGCAAGCTCCATTTAGACAGGAAGGACTCAAAAAATGGTAAAAGAAAAATTAGAAACTGATATCTGCATGAACATAGATGTAAGAATGTTAAATTGTTATCTAGTAGAATCCAGTTTTATAAAGAAAAGGATAAAATATAAAAATTAGAAGGTGATTTAACATTTGAAAATCAGGAAATACAATCCATAAATAGAACAATAAATGAGAAAATGAGTGTTTCATATGCACAAAACAAAAATTGATAAAATTCAAAATCCTTAATTACTGTGACAATTATTGAAGTCTTAGAAATGGAATTTCCTTAATATGATAGATTCACAACCATCTCTATAGTTAAAGTGGAATTACTAAAAGTTCACCCTGAAATCAGGAAAATTGTCTTCTTGTGTACTAAATTACAGTTTGTGTTCAATGAAATACTCTGGTTATCTTATCCAGAAGAGAAAGGAAAGGGCAATAGAAGGTTTAAAGAAAGAAACAAAATTGTTATTTTTTGACAGCAACATAATCATATACATAGAAAAATTTTAAAAATGCTTTTATAGATAAATGGTATTTTAAAATGTTTTTATTCATCAAACATTTAAAATTATAAAATAGACCTCAAAATTTATTTATAACAATATTTAAAACATTTAATCAAAGCTATAAAAGAAATCTCACAGAAAAAGTAAAAAGAGGATTATTCATTGAGAATAATTTTACAGAGCTAGATAAATGAGTATATTTAGAAATGCTTATAAAGTATTCAGTTGTTCCTAAATTTAATGCAATAAAATTCAAAATCCCTGAATATTCCACACTCTCTCATCTCAGGGAACCAGTGAGCAGATTCTGGACCACAACGGCAAAGGCCAGCTCCGGAATCAAGATGTGGAGGACTTGAGTTCAAGGGGTCGCCATGTCTTACCAAGGGCCAGTGGGACAGAGTAGGAACTGTATGAATGGAACCATTCATGTTTGATGACCTGATTTATGCAAAGGCATGATGTAGTGATGTACTGGTTTTTCTAAAAAACAGGTCTGCTTCATACTGATGCACATAAAGGAGACAAATGAATCCTGACCCTGTATCTCACCTAGGTGTTTTCTACATACATGGAAATTCCCGAATACTTAAATCCCCTTCAAATCATGAAGGAAAAGGTGACATCATAATAGTCAAACTTTTCATTTGAAAGTTTTGAATGGACATTTCACAAAAGAGGTGGACACTGGACAAAAATCATGAGGAAATGTGGTCAGTTCCACTGCTTATCAGAGAAACACAAAACAACAAGATTCCACTGGATCTTCCCAGTAGAAAGATACACGAACACATGAACGGAATTTGGGCCAAGGGGAGAAGCAAGTAGGACTTTGTTAACTACTGGGGGCAACATGAACTGGCACAATTTGGAAAATTGTTGATATTTCTCAAAACCAAACATATGTATACACTCTGACCCACCAATTCCACTATTAGGTTTACATCCATCAGCCAAAGCATATATGTTATCTAAATGCAAGTGTGAGAATGCTCACAATAGTAGTATTCTCGCTCAAACAGACCAAATTTCTGTCAATGATTAGATTGACGTATCCACAAAACGGGATTTTTTTGTTGTTGTTGTTGTTAGTGGGTTTTGAACTCAGGGTACAGATTCTCTGTAACTTGCTCAGACTGGCCTCCAACTTGTGGTCTGTCTGCCTCAGTCTGTGTCACAGCTGAGACTACAGGTGTGCACCATCACACCCGGCCACAAAAGCGGGGTTTACACAGCAATGCGTTCTACTTCCTACTGTACTTACTACACTGCTACACATGAAAACACGGAGGATGCTACTAATACTCTATTTCTTGATCTGCACAATAGTTTTAAGAGTGCGTTTCATATAGATTACATGAAAAGAATTATTTAATACTTGTACCCCATGCATACTGATGCCTCACTATAATAAATATTTACAGAAATATTAGTTATCCTCAGCAAAGCGACACACACAGCACTGAGTTTTCTCAACACTTTTTAATAACCACAGAATCTTTGGTTAGAATGTCTGAAATGATTAGGGGAGATTTCTCACTCCTATTCCTTCCAAGGGACAAATCACCCAGGGTAAGGTCCAGGGAGGGAGGGAGGGATGGAGAGAAGAGAGAGGGAAAGTTTCAAGTCAATTTTAAGGTCACATGAAATTGCATTTTGGAATGAAGGGTGAAGGGTGGGAATGAGCAGGCCCCTGTTCTGGTGAGTTATGCCTGGGAGAAGCATTTGATTCCTTGAAGGCATAGAGAGTTTCCTCTCTCTGTCTTTGTCTCTGTCTCTATCTCTGTCTCTGTCTCTCTGTGTCTCCTGGCTCACTCCAGTGTCAATGGGTGTGTTTGTGCTGCAGGACCACACATCTGCTCCCTGGCTCCCACGTGCTGTGGACCTGCTCTGTATTAGGATTTCTGACTCCCAAGTGGACCAGTCCACGGGTACGCAAAAGACAGACAGCTCCTATGCTATACAGTAGTATTTTGGATCTATTACTACTGAAAAATCACAGCATGTTTTCAGCTAGCTGGGATATTTTCCTACATGTAATTTGCCTCTTGATTTGGAGGGCTGCATACCTAAAATTCACCGGTCCTCTGGGAGATGAGTTCCTACGGTGCTCTGCCCCTGTTCCCATTGGTTTACCAGGATGGAACCTCTTTGAACAGAAGGCTCACATCTGAGTAAGAGCTTGGCATCAGGTGGTTTTGAATTTGTCAAAAATGTAGGGGAAATGTAGTCCTGTACTATTTAATTTTAGTCTTTCTAGGGAACAGTCATAACAGAATTATATATTTTAAGTGCAAAGAATATTTTTGACAAAATAACTGATTTTCAATGTAGCCTTGAAACAGACTAAATTGACTCACGTGATTCAAAAGAGAATTTATTATTTTACTCAGAAGTGTGGCTTTAATTATTGTTTGATTTGTCTCTTCTTAAGCATTCACTGGATAGAAATGTGTATGCCTAGTGAGTGTTATTCTACATGACCGAATGATATTTTAAAATTTACACTCACCATGGTAGAATAAATTGGGAGTTCCTTGAATGGGTTGACCAGCAGGAGGATGTCCCCAATGAAAGTCTGTTAAGAAAATGTGTAAATCACTCATGAGTCATAGACATAGTGTCTTTAAAAATTAAAAATTACTTAATTTAAAACTCATTCTGACAAACATAATGACTATGTAAAAATCATGGTGTAATATTTTGAACATTTTTTCAAATAATTTAATTAAAGAAATACAAATGTTAAATTAGATAAAACCAATATATTTTGTTCCACTAAATATATGACAAGTGAAATGGTTGAGTTCTAAGTGTTTATCTGAGATGCATTTTGTCAGAACCAGCCTGAATAAAAAATGCAGAATTTAAATATATGACAAGTATACAGGGAGAAGTAAATGGAGTAGTGAGTTCCATGTTGCTGTAGTATAATGATAAAACAAATCTAAAATATTATTAAAGCACAAAAATAAAATAATTTGTTAATTAACAAAAATTTAGTAATGAAATGGAAAAACACAAAGAGCAAATGAATCAAATAAATGATAAAATGATAGATTTAAACCCAAACATACTGGCAATTACAGTAAATGTAAAGTTACTAAATACTTTAAAGACAAGTATTATGAAATAGATTAAAATACTAAATAGGTGGCACTTTCTATCTGTATATATGATAATTAACTTTATAAGGTCTTATAAGATAAATAAATGAATCTAATGCTGGCAAAATAAAAGTGGGTGGAGGGAAAGGGGAAAGAAATGAAATGAGTTTTGTACATGAACCAATTCTCTACGGTGAATGGAATCATTATGTATTGTAAACATGTACTGATAAAAATAAAAAAAATCAAATGTAGAGTAAGACAATCTGAAAATAAAAAGATGAAGTAAGACACAAAGACAAACAATAATGACAGCAGGAAATGTTATGATAGCACTCCTCAATGCATAGAAAATCAGTTAGGAAGATAAATCAATTCTAAATTTCCATGGGAATAAAATCCAACTCAATTGTATCACACAAAGACAGCTCGAAGGAGGAAAACTCAAGTTCACCATGACAGTGAGAAACTTTACCAGCTTGCCTTAGAAATTTATGGAATAAGCACACAAAGTTTTAAAATAATTACCAGTTTGACCATTCTGCTTTTGGAATAAGCATTTCTTAAATTTAAACACAGAGAAGTTCAGTAAATTTAGAGAGTTTTAGGTACATGAAGCATACTCTCTGATCAAGATAGAATTAAGATAACTTCATTGTGCACCAGAAATTAGGTAAAGTTTAGGGACTTTTACTACAGAAACAAAGTAATGATTTGAGGTGAATGATGTTAATTTTCTTAAATGTACTTATCACTTAGGCATGTATGTGTATATCAAAACAACATGTGGTACACCATAAGTACACACAATAAAAATAAATGTTTTAGAAACTCTCATTTAACTAAAAATACAGGAATAACAGGTGCCTAAAATAATCACCAAACATTTAGAAAATACATGATATATCTGCCAATAATCTGGGAGTGAAGAAAAAATAAAAATGCAAATAAGATTATTTTTATTGCAGCATATTCTATCCTGTAAGGACCAACAAAAAGTGTGCTTGGTATAAAAAGTATAGCTGAAAGGGCATACGCTGGAGAAGAACAGTGATTACTAACGAGCTAAGTGCGTGTATTTCAAGGAGTTCATAAAATTCACACCAAGTGAGGCAAAAACAGACAAAGAAAATAACACAGGAGCAGGAATCAATGGAATAGAAGGAAAAAGCCAAACTGTGGCCCTTTGAAAAATCTATTGACAATGCTGCAATGAGAGTGACTACAGAAATAAGAGGAGGTGCACACCCCAATGTCAGAAAGGACATCACAAGTCCTGTAGACATAGGGATGGATGAAGAGATTCACGAACCACATTTTGGCCACTGGAGTTGGGTGCTTATTTTACATAAGGTGAACCACAATGGCAGGAAAGCACATCTTACCAAAACCAACACAGGAGGAAACTGAAAATCTAACTAGTTCTTTCTCCATGAAAGAAATAGAGTCTACGTCTATGAATCTTTTTCACAGAGAAAACCTAGGCTTCTCTGGTGAATTCTTCCTGGTAGTGATTCAAACAAAATGTCACGCAGAGTAGTCTAAAAAAGACAAAAGGAATACTTCTTATTTCTCCTTAAGAGGACTGCATGACTCTGACATTAGAGACTAACTAGTACATTGCAAGAGACATTAGTATATTACATCCTACCCTCTTTCACTAAGACACATGCCAAAATCCTGGGCAAAAGAGTGACAAATGGAGTCTATTTAGAAAAAAGAACAGAAAAGAAATATATGTCAACCAAGTGAGCGTTATTGTAGAAATGCAAGGTTGGCTTCCTGTTTAAAAACTGACATTTTTTTACACTAAGGAGACAATATGATATTTACAAATGTGAGTTTGATTTATTTCACTTATGAGTATGCTCTCAAGTTGCCTCCATTTACCTATAAAAGCCTCAAGATTATCCTTCTTTATACCTGAGTAATATTCCATTGCATCTTTTTCTATCCAGTCCATGATATTGTGATAATGAAAGGGATAAAAAGTACTGAAAAGGAAAGAACAACTGGGATAGGGGAAAGGAGAAAAAGGAAGAATGGAAAAGATTATATGCACATAGGTATACATATATATGTGTGTATGTATATATATACAAGATAGATAACTATATCACTAATCTCTGTTAGTTCATCAAGAACAGTTCATGTTTTCATTGTTTGATTGATCATTTTTATGCCTGAATCTTGTAACCTGAATAGCTATTCTAAGATGATATGCAATATATTAACTAGTGTTAATTTCCTACTTTTTTTTTAAATTCTGTATTGTTTCTATCCTTTTTTCTGTTTTGGTTTTTAAAATTAAAAAAAAGAAAAAAATGGACACCTTTGATTACTAATATTAAAAAGGTACACATGACCATCTTCCTAAGTGGAGACAAAACACTTAATGACATTCCATGCACATCCCTGATTTAAACATAGGAATCAGTTCTAGATCCATTAAGGGAATGGCTTTCCTTAGTGCAAGGAAAAGTAGCAGCAGCAGTGGCTGAGCCACTCAAGGACTAGTGAGGAAACACGGATCGAAATGGAAAGGGGCACCTGGAAGTCAGCTCCCAGTCTGTCTTTCATGGACAGTCGCACAAGAAAAGAAAGAAAAGCAGGGATGAAAACTTAAAAGTGAGAAATAAAAGTAATGACTTGCAGAATGCAAAAAGTGGAACAGAACAGTTCCATAATAAATATTTATTATGAATTTACCAAATTTGATAATGAAAAGGTAAACATAAAAATCAGAATTATTCATCTCTGCGTATCATAAAAATTAAAGATGAAATTTTCTTCTTACAATAAGAAAATAACCTTGAATTGAAAAGTGTCTAGAAATAGGTTTAATACATATGGCTTATAATTCTTACACCAAAAAATATGCCAGAGAACCTGATAACAGAGAGGTAGAGGTAACAGTCCATAAAATGGAAAGCAAAATGTAAAAATCTCAATTATCCCCATTTAATCTACGTATCTGATGTAACCCCAATGGAAATCCAACTGAAACTGCTTAACTGACTTTAGAATATATATGAATGTCCAAAGATCACAATTAGCTAGGGCATTTTGAAGCAGAGTTAGAGAACTTTCTATACGTCGAGATGCATTAAATAGCTCTAATGGTTAAGATATCTCAGTATCTATTTAAGGACAAACAAATGAATATAACAGAAAACAAATACTAGAAAGAGCTCCACCCCATGGCATTAATTCATGACAGAAAAAGTCTATTACTCTGGACCCTCCTCTGTTAGTGCTGTGAAATCAGTTTGACATGAATGACACACTGTAAACATAAAAATTAAAACAATCAAACTTCAAGAAGAAAATACATGAGAACATCCTCATTACCAAGGTCAAGATTTCTCAAGCAGAACACGAAAATTATTAACCCTAAAGAATTTGCAAAAATCCCAAACTTCTTTTCACCTGCAGACACCATTGGAAGAGAACAAGACAAGCCACAGACTGGAAGAAAATATTTCCAATATGTGTACCTGGGTATTTAAACCTCCTTCACATCAAGAAGCAAAACTAAACTCTTTTTCTTTTTGAATGGCAATACACCTGAATCGACAGCTCATGAAAGAAGATAATCAAACAAGCGCCAAGTACCTACTGGTGTCCTTGTTAATATCAGAGGAATGCAGAGTAAAGCCACCATGAGATACGACAGTACAAAGGCTAGAAAGACCAAAATTTGTAAAAATACTTATAAAACAAGTCGTACTGGTCACACTAAAAACTATTTGGCTGCTTCCACTGAAGCTGAGCTGATTTTAGGGCGCTGGGGTCCATCCTAGAGAGATACCCCATGGGGATACTAGTGTACATTAACCCACATAAGTACTTTTATGGGTGGACCCCCAAAACAGGCATAAGACTATATTACTCATAATAACCAAAAAAGGGATTAACCCAAAGGTCACTCAATTTGTTTATTTATTTACTTAATTTTAAAATGAAAAAAGAATAAAATCGATGATACAGGATTTCAAAACAAAATAATAGGAGATTAACAGTTTAATATATTGTGTATTGTTATCTTCAAAGTAGTTGTTCAGGTTACAAGACAGAGGCATGAAAAAAATGATCAGACAATTGCATAATGAAAGCACAAACTGCTCTTTTTGGTGAGCTAGCAGAGACTAGTAGTACACCTATCTACCTTGTGCATATATATAAATCTTTCCCCTTCTTTCTTTTCCCTTTTCCCCTATCCCAGTTGTTCTTTGCTTTTGAGCAGTTTGAAAGGGAAAGACATTGGTCACTCAATTTAGATAAATGAGAATATGCTCAGATAGTAGCTTACTGCTGGGAATGAAAATTAATAACTGCTTCTACACCCAACAGTGCAGTTATTATCAGTGGAAACATGTTGAGCGGAAGATGATAAAAGAGATTCCTCATGTACCGAGTTTTAAAGATGAGACAGAATGATCTATAGTCTCAGACCCAGAACCCTTTGGAATGACTGCCGTGCCCTGGGGGCGGGGCTCCCCCATTCTATGACTTCATGAAGTTGCTGTGACACAGGTGTGCTCTGAAAACAGGACCCCGCTGAGCCCCAGCACGAATGAGCTGCGTATCATCCTGCAGAGGGGACGTGGGACATAACGACTGCTTAAAGAGGGTCTACCCAGGACTGAGTGGAAGAAAAGAGATGAAGGTATTCACAAGGGGGACATTACTTCTGTAGCATTCGAAAAGTCCCACTAAGTTTCAGAGAAAAAAACTGAAGCGAGAGAGCAGATCGTGAGAGAATACAGAAACCTGCTGGTGAAGAGAGAGGGGAAACTAAGATGAATACTGCAGCATTGCATTTTTCTACTGAGGAATGTTCGAATATTGGTTTAATTACTGAAAGCGTTAAAGAAGGTCTTTGAAAACATATCTTGTGACAAACAAGCATGGTTTATAAAATGTCTTAAGCAGGACATGAAAATCATTAATCCTAAATAATTAATGATAAAGTCAAAGTCAATGACAAAAATCATAAAATACGACTGCATATAAGTCCTCAAAACTGAAGAAGCTCTTTTGATGAAATGAAACATCTTGAATGTGCTTCAGAGAAGGGAATTTTTAAATTGAAGGAACTGAGGTTTTCTTTACCTCATTGTTCTTTATTTCTTTTGAGACAGGGTCTCATTATATAGTTCAGGCCGGCTTTGAACTCACTATGTAGCCTGGGCTGTGCGTGGACTCACATTGACCCTCCTGCCTCAGCCTCCCGAGGGTAGGGTTCCAGTGTGTGCCACCATGCCTGACTTCACCTCAGTGACCTAACACATTTCCTTGCTTTCAGAAGCTGGCACTCGGCGTGTGCCCTGGAGAGTCTTTCAGAGCTGGGCAGAGACGTGGAACTCGGGCAGGTAGGTATTCCACAGGGCAGCTGAGGGCATGGCGGCAGTAGCTGGGAAAAACAGGTCCACGCACAGGGTTTCAAATCCCTTCAAGTGAGAGCAGGGTCAGCCGATGGCACAGCCATGCCACCTCTAGCTGGGTCACTAAGAGTGGGCGTGGGGTGCCACGCAAGGCCTTGCTCGCTGCCAGCTGTCCTGTGTGACTGGTAATCAGCTATTCACAGTTGGTTTTGAAAGGCCACGGCTACAGCGAAAGGATGAAAGCCTGATCCCGACGATGCAGCTCAAACGTGCACCTCAGCTCATCCCCACCTCTGTTTGCCCAGGATTAAAGAAATGCTGGCTTCTCCTCTAAGGCTAACACTGTGCGCTGAGCCTAAGAGTTCTTTCATCTGTATGCAGTATTTACTGCACATCTACTATGTGCCACATATGCAGCAGCAGAGAAAACAAAAGTCCTGGCCCTTCGGAGATTGCACTCTACTGCTATGTGCACGCTTGGGTGTGCACTGCACACATACATGTGTGTGCGG
>RJWT010026840.1:0-15700 GCA_004365215.1 Cuniculus paca | reverse complement strand
TTAAATGTGTTTATTGGATAAAGCATATTGATGGATCTTGTCTCCTGATTCACTCTACCTGTGTTTCTTTTTACTGGCAAATTGAAGCCATCTACATTAATGGTTATGGCCAACATGCACTGGCTCATCTCTGCCATGATATTTTTCCTGTCATTAGCTGTGTATTTTTCCCCTCCATTCTCTTGTCTGTCCCGCTTGGGTATCCCCCTCTGCCGCTGTTCCTGGAACCATGGTCTTTTTTTATCTCTTTCTAAAATATCCTTCAGTATTCTTTGTAGGGTTGGTTCGGCAGTCATGAATTCCTTCAGTTGTTCTTTGTCATGGAAGTATCTTGTTTCTCCATTAATTTTGAAAGATAGTTTTGCAGGGTACATCAATCTGGGTTGGAAGTTGTTTTCTTTCAGGCCTTGAAATATTTCACTCCACGCTCTTCTTGACTTGATGGTTTGTGTTGAGAAGTATGCTGTGATTCGGATGGGTTTTCCTTTATAGGTGACCTGTTTCTTCTCTCGAACAGCTTTTAATATTCTATTCTTATGTTGAATTTCTGGGATCTTGATTATTATATGTCTGGGTGTAGATTTACTTTGGTTATGCCTAGCTAGAGTTCTATATGCCTCACTTATCTGAATAACACATCTTTCTCCCATGTTTGGGGAGTTTTCTGCTAGTACTTCTGTAAATAGAATTTTAATGTCTTTTGTGTTGACCCCCGCTTCTTCATTGATACCTACCACTCTTAGATTATTTTGCTTCCCATCATCCTGAAGTCATTGAATTGTTATTTCCTGGTTCCTCACTATTTTTAAGAGGTCTTTCCTTTCCTGATCACAAGCTGCACACCTGTCTTCAAGGTCTGAAAGTCTATCTTCAGTTTCTTTCAAGTGATTTTGCCAGCTTTCAATGGAGATTTTAATTTCTTGGATATCTCTTTGAATCTGTTTCATGCATTCGAAATCTCTCTTGTGTTGTTCATTCATGGTTTCCCTCATTTTCCTTTGCTCCTCTGTTTTTTTATCGGTCTTCTGCAGAGAAGCTTAGCAATTCTTTTATTATGTTTTTCATTTCTCCTTTTACCTGAGATAGTATTTCTGCTCTAATTTCTTTTATAACCTCATGGAGTTTTCTCTTTACTTCAGTTGCCATCACTGCAGAAACTTCAGATGTGTGACTCCCAATTTCTTCCATGTTTTCATCTCCTGGATTTGCTCTGCTTGGGTTGGAGTCCAGGGACTGCCTTTCGTTTCTTCATCTTGACATTTTCCTGGGTTCTTCCAAACGAGCAGGTAGTGGGGTTCCGGGAACCTCCCACATTGGCTGCAATTTCTCTGGAGCATGATTGTTTGGTTTTCCTGGCCAGTGCTGGCTACAGGTATCCAGTGGTGGCCACTGGGTGCTCTGGTGCAGGGCCTGCTTCTGTTTTTCCCAGCCCTTGCTGGTTACCTGGGGTGGAAGCATCCTTCGGGCTGCTGGAATGCATGTGGAGCAGGGCCTGCCTCTGCCTTCCCTCTGAGCTGGTCACTGGCGAGCAGTGTCTCCCTTTGTCTGCTGGAATGCGCATAGAGCAGGGCCTGCCTCTGCCTTCTCTCTGAGCTGGTTACCAGCGAGCAGTGTCTCCCTTTGTCTGCCATTGATTTCTTCTCACTTGCCAGTTGTTTTGTGCTTCAAGTCATCTTCGGTATTTGGCTGCTTAGGTTTTAATCACTGATTTACATTTCTTCGACAGTTGGAAGCTGATGCAGGCTGTGCAGGGAGTGATGAGAAAGAAGCCTGTTGGATGCTTGGGTACTGTCAGAATGGTGGTCCTGCAGTCATTACCCAGTGCTACTAGCTTCTCACTGGTCCACAACCTAGGGAGCGTCCTCTGTCCTGGGCTGCTCCTGGGATGCATTTTTTTGTTTTTTTTTTTTTCAGGAATCACCATACTGTTTTCTCTGGTGGCTCTATCATTTTCCATTCCCTCCAGCAAAACGCAAAAGTTCCAATTTCTCAACATCCTCACTAACACTCGTTGCTTTTGTTTTTATAACTTTTATTCATTTTATGTTTTCAGTTGACTACTGAGCAAATTTCTGGGCACTGTGTGTTTTGATGCATATATACACTGTATAATAATTGAGTCAGGAAAAGCAGCATATCCATCATCTCAGATATTTATCATGTCTGTATGGCATAACATTTGAAATCTGCTTCCCTAGCTACTGACAAATATACAACACACTATTGTTACAGTTACCTTACTGTGCAATCTTTCACCAGAATGTATTCCTCTCATTAATTATAATTTAGAATCTGTTGACTGACCCTCCCTGTTCATCTCAGCCTTAGTATCACCCTCTGGAAATCAATATTCTGTGCTCTACTTCCATAAGATGAGCTATATTAACCATTCTGTGAACATTTCACTTCTAAATTGTACCTCATGATTTTTTTTTTTTTGAGATAGGGTCTCACTATGTACTCCAGACTGGCCTCCAACTTGCAGGAATCCTCCTGCATCAGCCTCCTGAGTACTGGGACTACAAGCATGTGCCACCATACGTGACCCTTCATTGTGATTTTGATTTGCATTTTCCTAATGATTTGTGATATTAAGTTCCCTTTCTTGTTCTCATTGATTATCTACATGTTTTGGAGACATGTCTATTCAGGTCCTTTGCTTATTGGATTGTTTTTCATTTGTGTTAAAGGAATTTTACACCTTCTAGATATTAATCCTGATCAGATCTATAATTTGCAAATAATTTTTGCCATTCTTCCACATGGATTACCTTTTCACTCTCTCAGTACATCTTTCCATGCACCAAGGGTTTTAGTTTTGATAAAATCCTCTTTTTAAATTTTTTTTGTTGGTTGTAATTTTGGTGTCATAAAATGAAAAATCATTGCCACCAAATATCTTTGTTGACTCTTTTCCCTGCTTTTCATTGTTTTTCTCTAGAATTAACCCCTTACTATACAGACTGATTTATTTAAAAACATAGACATTTTACATTTTTATATGCTGTGTTGAATTTATCATTCTTTTATGGGTTCTCATCTTGGTAATTATGCCAAGGAAGACTTTTTGATCCAATGACATACTCTTTTAGTAATTTTTTACAGTCTAACTTTTAACTTGTCTTGAATGTATTTTGACGTAAGATCTGCAGTGTGCATCTAACTTTATTTGCTCAATGAAGTGAAGAATACATTTGTCCAAATGAAGTTTTGCATGGTTATCAAAGTAGTTCATGAACACGATATATTAAGTGCAGAAGGGCAATATTCACCTGCTTCATCCCCTTTTATTTGTCATTTCAACTGTGAAGCAGTTGTAGAAACAAAGTAAGGACTACAAGAAGTTCACCTTCCATGGACCATTGGTGACTTTCCCAAAGATGTACTGCAGCAAAAAAAAGACTAAAACATCATAGATAATTAGGAGACATGAGTATGATGAGCATAACCTAGGAATCCAATGCACAGTTAGGGCGTGCTGAGTTCAGTGGTGTGGGCATGTTATTCCCAGCCACTCAGGACACTGAGGCAAGAGGAACCATTTGCAAACACAGCGAGACACCATCTCAAAAGGAATAGGAAATCAGTGTCCCATTTCTCAGAGGTTACCATTCTCAAATACTCTTCCTTTTTTTCTTCTCTTTTAAAAGATAGATTTTCTTTTTAGAGTAGTTTTATGTTCACAGCAAAACTGAGCAGGAGGTAGAATTCACACACATGCTCAGCCTCTCCCATTGTCTTGCACTGGAGAGGTGCAATTATTATAACTGATGAATCTCCACTGATGCATTTTCATCACCTGACACCCATCATTCCCATTGGCATTCACTTCTTGACATTTATTTTTACTAGTGTTTGTAGTATACAACAATTACATTTGTTGTGGGGATTTGGTGCATTTCCAAAACACATCTTAATTCTTTTTTCATCATCTACCACTCCCCTCTCCCTGGTCCGTCCATCTCTTGGTCCCCTCCCCATTTGCAAAAGCTGTATCTCCATTTTTAAAATTCTTTCATCCCCTCCTCTCCCTTCTCACTCCCTCCATCCCATTACCCTTCCCAGTTGAAAAAGATCTCCTTACTTCCTATCATTTATCTTTTATTTTCCTCTTTACACTTTGGGTTTCCCATATAAGAGAAACTGTGATATTTAGGCTTGTGTGTCTTATTTATTTTACTTAATATTATGGTTTCAAGGTGTATCCTACTCTGCCATGAAAAGGGATTCACAGCTGATGCCATATATTGTGTGCCTCCTGGGCAAAGTGTAATGACATCGATCCACCACTATCACGCTACACAGAAGGGTTTCACTGCCCTTGAGCTCTGTGTGTCTCCTAGTCAATCCTCCCTTCTTCTAGCTCTGGTCAACCATGGATCTTCTCACAGCCTCTAGTGTTTGCCTTTTCCAGAAAATCATGCACATGGTATCATAAGGTACTTAAGCTTTTTAGATGGGATTCACTTTTGCATTGGTGTTTACATTTTTTCCATGTCTTTTTATGACTTGATAACGATGTTTAGAGCTGAATAATATGTCATTGTCTGGATGTGCCACAGTTTACTGAAGAACATCTTGGTTGTTTCCAAGCTTTGGCAATTATGAATACAGCTGCTATAAATACCTGTGGTCTTTTTATTTCTAAGAAATTCACTCATCGTTTTTTTTTTTAATAAGTTCTCTATTTCATTTTTCAAAATCTCAGTCTCCAAAACTGGTCTACCCAACTCTTTGTGGGCTAATCTAAGGCACCTGTCTTGTTCTTCTTTTTCAATCTGTCAGTTGTTTGTGTTTTAGATAGAATAGTCCAGGGAAAGGACTATGAGACAAGAGATTTGGATTAATGAGATTGAGGAAGAGGCCTCACAGAAACAAGATCTGTGAAGGACTAAAAGAAGAATGGGAAGCAGGAGAAGCTGAATAGGGAAGTGCCTAAAACAGAAGCCTCAAACAACTGTATGAGGAGCTATGAAGATGGAAAGGCCTTTCAGAGCTCCCTGGAGTTGAGAAAGATCTAGCCTTTCCTTTCTATATTGACCACCCTTTGAATACGTCCTCTTTAGGGAGGATACGTAATCTTGTCCAAGACACCTACCTTTGGTGAAGAGAAATTTCCCTGGAGGAATTGAACTGCAGTTCTTCAATAGCCAAGACTCTTGGATGCTGGAGGACTAAACTTCCTGATTCTGAGGGAAATAGTGGCAGGTCCACTATTGCATTCGCTATGGCCATACTGCATTATTTTGCAGTATGGTTTACATAATTTTAAAACTGTGATATTCTTATTTTTTGAAGATTTTCTAATTACCTTTTCTTTCACAAATACTTCCTCTACCATATTATCACAAGCATTCACTAAATTTTTTCCCACTTTTATTACTTGAGATCAATATAGTTTTTCTTTTCCTTGAAACATTCCTCCATCAATGCATTTTGGTCAACTGCCTTTAGTTTATCTCCCCTTCTCTTTTCATTGATTTATAAAGCGTATCCATTTCCTATCACTGCCAAAACAAGTTACTGCAGGTTGAGTGGCTTAAAACAACATTTATTATCTCACTTTTCTGCAGGTCAGATGCGTGGGTGCAGTGAGGCTCAACTGAGTTGTCTGCATGTAGTCTCACAAGGCTACCCAAGATGTCAGGAGGGCTGTGCTCCTTTTTGGAGGCTCGGTTTTATGGTTTTGTAGGACTGAGGCCTCCTTTTTCTTGCTTGTTGCCTGGGAGATCATCTCAACTTCTAGAAGCAGTCCTGGATTCCTATCATTTCATTTTCACACCGTATGTTATGGTTTGTGTCTAGATGTCCCCCCGAAGCCTCATGCAGTCATGGAGGTGGGCTTCTAGAGTTTGTGACTGATTCATGGCCCAATGCTGGGATTATAGGTGAGTGCTATACTCACTCTGTGGTGGGTAGCCTGCATACAATATAAGGGATGGAGGGAGGCTTGCTCTCTGTTCCTCCCTTTTTGATCTTGTTGCTTTTGCTATCTTCTGTCACCAGGAACTGTTGTTCTCTGTCATGAACCAGCCTGCCTTGGAACCAGCAGATTATGGACTGAAACTTCCATGAACTGTGAGCTAAATAAGCCTTTGTTTTGTTCATTTTGGGCATCGAGTATTTTGTCTCAGCAATGAGAGAAAAGTAACTAAAATATCATACTTCAAATTTCTCTGACCAGTCCTGCTTTATTCCTTCTGTCTCTAAGTAGAGAAAGATTTCCTGTGTGTCACTGTGTAACCCAGGGTAGTCACCCAATTTTAAGGTCAATAAATATAAGTACACCTGCATAGTTCTTTATACCATGCAATATGTGTCAGACTTTGGGGCATGGACATCTTTGATGGGCCATTGTGTGTCTATACTCCTGTATTTTATGTTACTTTTGAATTTCACTCTTATTTTTCTGGAGTACATCTCTCGGAAAAAGTGTATGATGATCCAACTTTCTGAACCCTTTATTATAATCTCACACAACATTTTCATCTTGAAAGGAAATAGAATCCTAAATTTAAAATAATTTCAATTTATAATTTTTAAGCATTGTCCTTTGGTATCTAGTATTTACGGTGATAAATCTGTTACTTCAATTCTTAGTCTTAGGAGGTTAGATTCTTGTCTCCGGAAGCTTTTGGCTTTTAACTTAGTAGTTTTGATGCTGTGAAATGTCTTCTTGATGTAGCCAGGTGTGTTTCTTGTACCATTTATTTTGCTTGGCCATAGGTGCCTTGGGATTGTTTTTTTAAAAACTTTCCATGTTTTTTTTTAAACACTATGTCTTGTATTAATTAAAACATCTTACCAATTTTTATTTTTATTTATTTTCTGTGGTCATATTTTTATTTTTGACACTTTTCTCACTTTTCTTTTGATATTTTTCAAAGGATTCTATTCTCTGTTACACTATTTTCTTAATTTTGTCTTAGGAAACATTTATTGCTTACAATTTCCTCTTGGTTGCTAAGCTGACTCAAAATTTTCCTGAGATAGTTTCCTTCATACTGCTGAGTTTCTTCATTTCACTGAAGCTTTTGATTCTTCATTTGTTTTTAACAGTGAGGTTCTAGATAGATATGAAGATAGAATATTGGGGAGGGGAGTATGGAGGAACTGAAGTGCTGGTTTCCTAAAGAGGCTGTAGGTTTTGTAATTAGTTCACTTCTTGTTTCTACTCTGTACTGTAGTAGACAACTATTATGTGTGGGTTCTCTTTGGGAGGCTGGCAGGCACATCCATTCTTTCTGAAGTTTTAGTCACTTCCTGCAAAGTCTGGGATGTCCCTGTAATGATGTCTCACCTGTCAACAGCTTTCCATACTTCTTTTTATTTTTCATGCATTGTAGGTGGTCTCTCTTCAGTCACTTCACTATTAGAAATTAATTTCCCAAGTCATGTTTTATTCAGGTGTAAGTAGACTCAACAAATATTGTTACTACTGTCTTAAAAGCAGAAGTTTTCATTTATTTTATGCTGTCTCAGAACTTTCTGATTACCACAGTATAAGTATATTTTAGTATCCCAGAGAAAGCATTGTAATTCTTTTTTTTTTATTTTAAAGAGACTAGAACAAAACAAAACAAAACAGAATAGAGTCAAACACAACATAGCATTTCAGAACAGAACACTGCAAGCAATACAGGTCTTCAAAACATAACAACAGGAGATTAACAATGGCTACTCTAGTGTCTCTTGCCTTCTTTGAAATGGTTATTCATACATTCACAGACAATAAAGTCAAACAAAACAAAATAATATAAAATCAGATAAAACAAAAGAGTGAAAACATAACAGGCCTTCAAATCAGACAAGAAACCAACAATGGTTACCTTATGTCCCCCGTTTTCTTCAAAAGAGCTGTTCCTATCTTCTCACATATTGCAATCAAATAGTAGAAAAGAGACTTAAACCAATCAAATCAAAGAATAAAAGCACCATTGGACTTCAGAACCTTTTCCCCATATTTATTGGGAATTTTGTATCTTATTGAGTCTTTCAGTTTCTTACACAAGGGAGACAATGCAGTGTTTGCACATGTGAGTTTGGTTTATTTCACTTATGAGTATGGTCTCAAGTCAAAGCATTGTAATTCTTTCACAATTTTGTAAGTTATTTTTATTGATAGTCTTGAAATAACCTGTAGTATAATTCTGTTAAATCTAAAAGAAACATGAATTTTAATTTTGATTGCACTGAATTTGCAAATTAATTTAGAATATAATCAATATTTTATAATTCTGAATCTTCCCATCAAGGAGTAAAGCTTCTCTCTGAAGTTCTTCAAATAACATGCTCTTTAGAATTTTGTGATTTTGTTTATCTATGATTCTACAGATGCCATTAAATTTATTTCCAAAGAATTTATAAATATTTTTATATATTTTATATATAAATTTTTATACATTTTATATATATTTATATATTTTATATAAATTGATTTTGAAATTTTATTGATTTTGTTTGTCTCCTAGTCCAGTGCTTTACTGAATTTTTAAAAAATCAGTTCCACTAAGTTCTTTGATATGCCTGCATTTTCCCGAGTAGTTGTAAGATCCATACATAATGTTAATTTGATAGTTTCTTTTTCTTGTCTTATTGCATCATTGTTAATTTCAAGTATGACACTGATAACTGTTTCAATCATACCTGTGGCTAAGCTGCTAATCTTATATTTAGTAACAGAGGATTTGACCTAAATTGTAGCAAGGTAGTTTTCTGGCTAAATTTCTTTTTTTGGCCTATCTTGCAACAAGAGTCTCCATGTTAGTAATTGTCACTAATTAAACAAGAAAATGTAACTTCCCCATAATTTCTTTAGGAGGGTATTATTTTGAAAACATTTAGTTTGACATTTCTCAAGGTATTTGTCAATAAAATGAGCATAAGCATCTCACGAAATTCTAGTTTCAGAAATCAGGTTTGAGAAACAACAGTATTTTAAGTATGTCCATGTTTTTTAAAAAAAGTCCATTCTTCTCTTTTCTTTTTTTTGCAGCACCGGGGATCAAACTCACAACCTTGCACTTGCCAGACAGGTGCTTAGACTGCTGAGCTAAATCTCCAGCAAAAAAGTCCATTCTAAAAAAAAAAATTAAAAAAAAATCTGGGCAAGGTGGCACATGCCTGTAATCCCAGCACTTGAGAGGAGGATCACAGTGAGTTTGAGGTCAGTTTGAACTACATGGTGAGTTCAAGGCATGCCTGAACTACAAAGTGAGACCCTGTCTCAAAACAAAACAAAAACCATTGCAAAAAAGTACTATCCACGTACCTGCTTTGTTAATAAATATCTTTTATAGGGATAGGTGTTTGAATAATGTCTTTTTAAAACTGAGATCTTCATCTAGAATTTTGTTAGAGTAAAATAACCTTTTAAAAAGACAATATCAAACTGATTTTGCTAAAATCTAAGATTTTTCCCCAAATGTGCAAATGAACATCAAATAGAAACTAGACATTGGGGAATATAATGGTGCATGGCATGCAGACCCTGTCATCACTGATCTCACCTCGAGATTTTTAGATGCTTTTGTCAGAATGCTGAGGGTTGTGCAGGCTTCAATAAATAAATAAATATTTTTAAAAAGTCAAATAATCTCCATCATTTTCTGTGCTTTAAGGAAGAATTAGCTCTTCAAGAATTTTAAAAATTTATTTAGAAATCTGAGTGGGCTAAATATTTTTTATTTGGGATTTTATTCTTTTTTCGGTCAGTGCACAGTTATTGACCAAATTCGCCTTTCCATGTTTTAAAAGTTCTCTTTTCTTTGAAAAGTATTATGTATTTTCATCAAGAAGCTGTAAATTTCAATAATTTGTAAACGTCTTTTAAACCACCAACTTTTAGTGGCAACGTCCCCTTTCTTATTACACCTCCCAGAAATTTGCGATTTGATTGGTATTGCTAAGAACTAGCTTATAAGTATACTTTACCAATGTATTAATGTCTTTTATAAACAGTTTTCTAATTGTTCTTTTTAATCTCCGGCAATTTATTCCTAACTTAAAATAGTTTATTTTGCCCTTCATAGCTAACACCTTCAAATTCATAATGCTTGGTTTATTTTCATCCTTTCTTATTTAATTAAAATAATTTTCCTCTAAAGCTTGATCTTTACTTCAAAATTTCAAGTTTTTCAAAGTTATTACATTCTAGTGCACTGCAATCTCCTTTTAGACTCAAAGGTGATTAATAAAAGTACTTGAAAATTTAAAGTTTTTTACTTATTTGGGGGGGGGAATCCTACCCTATAGCTGTTGTGAAGAATATTCTATTTTATGTTCTTCACTCATCCAAATTCATGTCATCTTCCAGGCCTAATATATACGCCACCTCCTTTAACAGGCCTCTGACTTGATGTGTTGTTCTTTTCTCTAATCCTCTCTATACATCCTCTATAGCGTTTTCCATCTCTCTTTCCTCTTCAAATCCCCAGCTTCAGGCTACTTTATTCATATTAAGAGCTGCGCGGTTTAGCTTAATACTTCATAAGTTTTTCATAGCAAGACTGCATTCCATGCAACATAATTTACTGAGGACCTATGCGTGAGACAGTCTACTGGACACAAGGAATAGGGCTGAACGGAGCAGAGAACCCTGGTTTTCAAGGAAGTCAGCCTAGCAGGTGAGAGGAGCAACGCAAGTATAAATATTCATTGCCCAAGGCCACTTGGTTTGCAGTAAAGGTAACAGCCCGTGCATAAATGGAAAATAAGGGAAACGCAGAGGAACGCTTCATCGTAAATAGCTAGTAATCCATCCTTGGAATAATGCAAGTACATAGCCCACTGCACCTGCCTTACGCTCACTCGGGCAGTCTGTAAGGGGGAAAATGCAGATCAACTTCCGGAAACCAGACTGGAGCCAGCCGCACTGAGACCTGCGTTTTAAACAAGCTCTCCAAGCACCCAGGCCACGCGAAGTTTCCCATGCAGGCCGACTCTCCCCCGGGGAGGAGAAGCCGCAGTCCGCCCTCCCTCCCTCCCCGCCGCGGCGCCGGCCACGCTGGCCACGCTCCCACGCGGGGACCCGGAGGCCGGCCGCGCAAAGCATTCGGGGAAAACGCGTCTGGCCAATCTAACGGGGCCGAAGGGGCAGCAGGGGAGACGGGCCGAAACATTTCTTTGATTGACGCGCAATTTGACCAATGAACACAGAGGACTGGTGACGCTCCGGCCCGAAGGGACGCAGCATGGGCAGTAGTCGACCAATCCCGTTGAGCGGCTTCTGTCTTGTGGGTGGTCCTCGCGGCCGCCGAGGTCGTTCGCGTCTGTTGAACGGCTGGTGGGAGTCGCGCCGCCTTGGGTGAGGGGTGTGAAGTCGTTCTTGAGCGGAACGCCTCTGCCCGGAGAGAAAATGAGTTTAGCTCTGAGGTCGGTAATAAAGAAGCGGCAGTGCTCTCCTCACCCCGGAGCGGGACCGGGGGGCGGGCGTGTGTGGAAGGGGGGCCGTCGGCGGCCCGCGCGAGGACGGGGCTGGAGTGCGGGGCCGCGGCCGCAGGCGACCTGCGGGTCCCCTCCCCGGGGCCCCGGCGTCCTGCAGATGACGAGCCCGCCCGCGACCTCCGGCGGGGCGCTCCTTGCCGCGGTCCTGCGAGTGGGCCGCGCCGTGAGCGAGAGGGAGCGAAGTGTCGCGAGATTTGCTCGCCGAGGCTGGGTGGCAGCCCCGCTGCTCCCTGCGTCACGCGCAGAATTTGGAAATAACACAGAGCCTGCCCGTCGCCCAGGGTGTCCCCAGAGACCCATTTTAGTTATTAATTTTTATTAGCCCATGCGTGCAGTCCACAGTGATTACCGCACACTCATCGCACTGAGCTGGTACATGTGCAGACCCTTTTAGGTGCTTACCTGGCGATGCCTTGCCTGGGTTCCTTGTTTCTTGAGGTGTTTTGTTTTTCTCCACACCTTTCATTCATTTCCGATCTTGGGCTCACTAGATCTGGTACCCCCCGCCCAGGTCTGGACGTTGTGCCTTAAAAATGCCCAGGTAGTTCCTTCAGAGTGGCGTGCTCAGAAGGATCATCGTTACCCAAGATCGGGGCTGGGGCTGTGCTCCCCGTGTGTCCTCCCGGACTCTGGGGGAGGGGGTGAATAACAGGTCCAGGATGCCCGAGTTGGGGTCAAGTCAGGTTAAGCAGGGAAGAAAGAGCTTCCTCAGGGCTACGTCCTGCACCTGCTGCTCACTTACTGGCCGTCTCTTGCCTTTTTTGGATTCATGCGCACGACCAAAACAACTCAGACGTAAATGGTAACACGTTCTAGTACAGTTAACTGGTGTTTACATTTTAAAGTTTTATAAGCTTCTTCCAGTTTTCTAAACTTGTTCTTATACAAATGTTGTACCCTCATTTAAAATCTTGGAGCACTTTTAGATTGGCGGCTTCTCAGACATTTCTGGCTTTAAAATAAATTTTATTTTTTATTTTGTGTGTGCATTCCTAGGGTTTGTTATGAAAAGTTTTAACTTACCATTTACATGTTAAGTGAGAATTACAAGACTTTTCACATTATCGTATAGAATTAGGCATGAATATTATGTACTACTTTTCATGTCTAATATTGGTGATATGTTAAGGCCTACTAATATTTTAGGTGATTTGTTAATAGTAATAGAAGAAATTATAAGTAAAATACCAAATTTTTAGAAACGTGTAATCTAACATTTGGAATTTACAATGCCAAAATAATTTATAAATTAGTTGATAACGTGGGTCTTTTTAAGGTAGGAATTTTGAGAACTTTATATGGACTATCAAAAGTAAATCAAGTACATAGTGATTTGAGTTATGAAATTTACTTTCATTTGGAGATTTTTTTTCCCTTTTTGATGCTCTTGTAGAATGGTGTGAATAGTAAGTATGGGTGCTTTGAATTTTCGTTGGCGTTTCTGACATAAAAATTAGTATATTTTGCGCATAGTTCTTATTTTTTCTACAGCAGTTGTTCAGTTGTGAGAAGTGTAAATTAATAAGCAGGGCATTGACTCAGGGAAAATTTCTTTTTCTCAAATTTACTTTTTTGAAATTTAGAAATCACTTCTTGGTTAATTTGTACAAGAGAATTGGGTTAAAGTGGACTAAAGACTTTCTTTTTGTTTAATAGAAGTGATCTTGTAGTAGACAAAACCAAAAGGAAAAAAAGAAGAGAACTCACTGAGGAACAGAAACAAGAGATTAAAGATGCTTTTGAACTATTTGACACAGACAAAGATGAAGCAATAGATTATCATGAATTGAAGGTAATATATTTTTAAGATATATATTTTTCCATTATAATGATTTACATTTTTGACAAATGCTTTAAAATATATTTCTGAATAATTACTGTAGCTAAACTGGTTTTGGAACTATGAAGCGATTTTAAGAACTTGAGTTAGTTGCTGTAATGAAACTGAATAGAACCCCTAGCATAGCTTTTAGGTCTTCATCAGTTGATCATAATGAACATAATTAAAAGATTTCAAATTATAGAATTTAAACTGCTCTTACAATAGTCTCACTATTGGCTTCTTTTTTGGAGTGGTAGCACATCCTCTGAGATTCAGGAAGTGTTTTCATTAATGGGGAAAATTGTCAATTTTTAAGGCTTAGAATTATTTAAAAAACGAAGGGGGATATTGTCCTTTGTCATATGGATCTTAAATTCAGCACAGTGAGAAAGGTAGCATGTTGAGATTTTAAAAAGCCTTAATAGATAGGTGAATAAAAATGTGCATTTAATACTTTTGATAACTGTGTGAGGGATTTTAAACACAAGAATTCCAAGAGAGGGTGTAGGTATTAGTGACAGTTTAAAATGTATAAAGAAAAGTGATAGACCTATAATTCTAGCCCTTTCAGTCTTATAGTCCTCTTTAGCTGTTTTAAAATCTGCTGTTTTTTGGTCACATTCTTAGTGCTGGTTATTAAGAAACCCTTCTTAAGTATTTTATTAGTCCATGTTTGGAGTACATAATGATTACATTCATCATGTGGAGTTGGTACATGTACATAACACACTGTAGTTGCTTTTATTTAGTAAGCCAATTTGAGCTATCTTGGTTTGTGACTTTATTTCATAACTGGAGCTTTTAAATTGTTTCTCCATTTCTAGTTCATCTTGTACACTACCATTAGAATGAGATCTTCCTGAAATTCTATTCATTGCTCTTAAACCTTTACTGACTCTTCTTTGCGTACTACATGAAGTTCAGATTGCTTTGCTTGGCTTTCTCTGCAGTGCTCTGTGTACTTTTAACTGCCATGTACTCTTCTCACTTGCTGACTGTTGTCTTCCACTTGAACTCTTCCTATTCAGAAAAACAAAATAGTTCTGTTCATTGTCCCTCCAACCTATTCTTTGTTTCAGTGTCTGTTTTATTGCCAGTCGTCCTTTCTAAATGCCCTATTACTCTTCTTTATCTGTTCATTAAGGAATGAACAGAATCTTTCCAAATGAGACTGAGACTTGGTTAATCAGTAAGATGTCTCTTTCTTGTTACTGCTAGTAATAAGATTCTATGGAATAAACTCTCCCTCTCCCTCTCCCTCCTCCTCCCTTTCCACTTCCCCTTCCTGTTCCCTCCCCACTCCCTCACCATCCGCCTCGGTGTTCTGGGATATTGCCTGAATCCAGCATTAATCATAGGGCTTGAGGGTAATTTTTATTTTAATGCTTTTACCACTTCTTTTATACAACTTTTTAGAATGTATGCTGTTTTTTCCCCCATTTTGATTATAATCCCATGAGAACAAAGAGATAGATTAGTAAAAGTATATTTGCATTAAGTCAGCACATTGCATAATATATTTTACACTTGCTAATTAGTTGGTCATATAAAAAAGCAAAATATAAATTTTATATTTAATTTCAGTAGTGAAGAACAGCCACACTACACCTTTGTTCTAAATGCTTTCTAATTTGTTTTTCCCGTTTAATCCAAAAGGTGGCAATGAGAGCCCTGGGGTTTGATGTGAAAAAAGCAGATGTACTGAAGATTCTTAAAGATTATGACAGAGAAGCCACAGGGAAAATCACCTTTGAAGACTTTAATGAAGTTGGTGTGTATTTTAATACTTTGTAATTAGCAGTTGTTAAGAAATTATAGGATTAGTGTGGTTTCTTAAAAATTCTCTGGGCTATGGAATTTTGTTATTAAACGGTGATATATAACATGGCTTCTATTTGGAAATTTTTTTTCCTTTGGTATTCTTTTTTTCCCCCCCTGGTTTTCAATTAAAAGATTTTTACAGCTTTGCTGTAAGAGTTAATAGTTTTTTTCTTTTGTTCTAACAAGGAAGTATTGTGTATTTTTTTGTGAAAAGATGCTTTTCCAAGTAATGTGTGTTTATATTAATGTGTGTTAAAACTAAAAGGGTGGTCAAAAATTATTTTCTCTCAGTAAAACAGAAAATTTGGTATCCTGCTGTTTGGAAAATATTTCCCAAGACCTTTCTGGTATGTAATTTTTGTTGGCAAAATGGGCGAAGAGGAAACGGGTAGTTGGTAGTTTTGGATGCAGATGAAGCATAGGCCTCCAGGTTGAGGAGTTTATGAGGGGCTGCATCCTCTGGATGACCTTAATCTCAGTGAATAAAATCATCTGTTAAGGGTGAGAAGGCGATTGTGGTAAGGGAGGGAGTTGGCTGACTGGAGGCAAGAGAAAGTATTTTAGAACCACCTGGAGATATGGTGTCGCAGGCTTAATACAGTTAAATGTTGT
>RJWT010026839.1:0-15691 GCA_004365215.1 Cuniculus paca | reverse complement strand
CAGATTAATATGGGCAGATATATTTGAGTTTAATTTTTTTCCCAGTGACTGGGCTGGTTGGTTGAATAAATGAATTTGAACTCTTCATGCCTATCTAAGAATGGAATGTGAAATGTGGATTTGGCTTATGCTGTTACTGATTCCCATGCAATGAGAATGGAAAATGCATAATGTAATGGAAAATGCACATCCAACACTACTGCACTTACTTAATTTTTATTACCTTTTCTAGTTAGCTGAAAGAAAAGCTGCTTTCTTGAATACTGATATCTAAAATTTCTTTTCTAAATGTTTCTGGCATAGTTTTCCCCTGATTCAGAGAAACTGCTGAAGAACCATTAAAATGGGAAGACAATTCAGAGGATTTCAGAGGCCAAACAACATCTTATCTCTGATCCTGCATGCATTTATGCCATTTAAGGAAATCTTTTTTCCACATGTTACTTTGTTTTTGAAGATCACCACTTGAGAACACATCCTTATGTAAAATATCGGCAACTCTTACTCCTCAGATTTGACTCATCTTAAATGCAAGCTGACTGTTTCTATCCTTTTACAGTTACTACATTAATAAAATATAATTTTATAATTAGAATTTTAGGATGAGTGACAGTAATGTAAATCAGAAAGTAGAATAAATGTATCTACATAAACATAACCAAAACATTTTTACCCCATAATCGTATTTAGGCTTTGTTTTACACATGTCTGAAAATGAACAGCATCTTTTCCATTTCTACATTAAGTTTTGGTCAGATTTATGTTATTTTTCTAGTCAACCAGCCTTGAACATTTGAAATTGTCTGTTCGCTTTCTTTCTGCAATACTGGTGGCCAACATATTGAGTGTTTATTAGGCGCTGAATTCTGTTTTCAACCCTTTACATGGAATATTTAACATTCTTTTGATTGCTATTTTCAGCATATACTATCGCTACCCTCATTTGATAGCTGATAAAACAGTCTTACAGAGAGTTAGTGACTTAACTAAGATCATATAGTAAGTGGTAAAGCCAGGATAGGCAGCCAGGAATGTAATGGAAAATCTTAACCAATTTTTCTATACCGCTTCCCCAAAACATCATCATGTTGATCTATGGATTCCTTTTCATCAGTATTTTCTTTATTCGTTCCACAAACATTTTTTTATGCAGTCAGTGGAAATCAGAGACCATAGAAGGCGCTAGGAATGAAGACAATGTTCCTTCCCTCACAATTTAGAGAACCAGACATCATCAGCAACAAAAAAGTCAAAGCATGATATAAATATTTTATGGATGTTATTTTTATTCCTTTTTCTATATATTTGGATGCTTTGGGCTGCTAATAATTGGGAGCTTCACTAACAATAGTTTAAGGAATATGGAAATTCATTATATCACATGGGTAAGTTTGATGTTTTGTGACTCAATGATGCTATGACAATTGGAACACTTTTGATTCTTCTGTTGCACAGTCCATAGCATAGCAGAGTGATCACTCTTCATATTCATAAAATGGATGCTGTGGTTCTAGACATCATATCCTCCCCCTTTAGTATCTAAAGCAGAGAGAAAGGTGGTTAAGAGATAGGAACTTTTCTTTGTATCTGCTCTCTTTTATTGGAGATTTGTTTTTCTCCAGAATCATCCAACAGAATGCTCTTTATGCCCATCTACACCAGTCTTTGATAAAGGACACTAGAACTTAGCACACTACCTTCTAAATAAAAGTAAGGTTCTGTTAGCAGCGATTAAAAGAGGATGACTAGGGAGGAGGCCAGGCTGACCAATAATGTTCGCCTTACTTCTCTTCCAGTAGGAGTGCCAAAATAGAGGTATACAGAAAGTGCAGTGAATACTTAGATTACAGAAGTGTTTAATTCTGCCTATGAAAACTACAGATGTCTCGTTAGATAATGAGACATTTAAGCTGCAGCTTTCATAGTGTTTTCCACATCGTTTCCCATTTCTAGCCAACGCAGAGCCATCTCTTGCCTATGGTAGCTTCCTTGCTATGGAAAACATAAATGCAAGAAACATTTTTTTGCCATCTGATCAAATGCTTCTTGATCAAAATAGACAGTTGGGCACACTGTCAGGGGCCTCAAATACTTGCTTCTTTTCAAAATAATTTTCTCCATTTCAATTCTTTTCCCTTTATTAACTATTTTACTCTCATTTTACATAAGAACAAAAATGAAAAGCTAGAGCTTTTTTAATTTTTCTGATAGGAATGAAATAGAAATTGTAGGGCACCATGTGTCAGAGACCAAAGAGATTCACTTGCTCTTTTTATTCAGTGCGACAACTATGAGTTACCCTTCGGTGTGCAACATGTTACCCTAGAACTTAGTGGCTTAAACCAACAACAAGCTTTTATTGTCTGACACATTTTCAGGAATTCAGGAGTAGCGTTCCTGTGTGCTTTTGGCTCAGGGTGTCTCGGAAAGTTGTAATTAAGATGTTAGGTGGACTACTGGTGACTTGAAGGCTTGGCTGGGACTAGAAGTTCTGCTTCCAGGATGATTTACTTTCATAGCTGTTCCCAGTGGCTGCCATCTTCTCATGTGACCTCTTCATGTGGTGACTTTCTACATCCTAGAGGCAGGTTAAAGTAGGAGATGAAATTATGGCTTGTTGAATGATGTTCAGATAATTAGATTGTTATCTAAAATGAACATGGCTCTTTATTTTTTATGTCCTTCATAAAGGAGAACTCTATACAGCCTAACCACCTAAATAGAAAAGGTATAGAATAGAAGAAAATATGAGAAAATTCTTGAGAACTTGAGGTGGGCAAAGATTTCTTAATCAAGATCCTAAAAACACAAAATATAAGGTAAAAAAATGGATTTAACTGTATTAAGAATTGCTGATCAGCAGAGGATCTCAGACAAATTAACAAGTAGGTCCTAGGCTTTTATGACCTCATTTAAACCTCAATACTTCTTTCAGAGTTCTATCTCCAAATACAACCACCCGAGGGGTTAAGGCTCATGATTTTGTAACAGTCATGAAAAAGAACCACTCTTAAAAATACCTGCTGTCTTTTTCTGTTAAGAGAGATGAAAAACAGGACTACGTACCAATGTAACAAATTTATTTCTCACAGTTTTGGAGACCAGTGGTTTGAGATCAAGGTGTGGCAGAGTGGTCCCTTGTAGTGGCTCTAAGGAAAAAAATCTGACAAATGCCTTTTCCCTAAATTCTAGTGACTCCTAGCAATCCTTGGCATTCTTTAACCTATAGATATAGAGCTCTATTCTCTGCTTCCATCTTTACATTGTCTTCTCCTCTGTATCCTCTTTTTTCCAGTACTGACCATTGAATCCAGGGCCTTTATTTATTTATTTATTTATTTATTTATTTATTTATTTATTTTTGCGGCACCAGGGATTGAACTCACGACCTTGCACTTGCTGGGCAGGCACTTAGACCACTGAGCTAGATCCCCAGCCCTGTTTTTGAGACAGGGTCTCACTATGCCATTCAGGCTAGCCTTGAGCTCACTTTGTAGCCCAGGCTGGTCTCGAACTCACAACGATCTGCCTGTCTCAGTCTCCCGAGTGCTGGGATTACAGGCATGAGCCACCACGCCCAGCTAATCCAGGGCCTTTATACTGAGCTACAAACCCATATGTTGAGCCCTTAATTTTTTTTTAATTTTGAGACAGTATCTCACTAAATTGCTTGGTTGCTTAGTCTGCCATTGAACTTGCAGTCCTCCTGTCTCAGCCTCCTAGAGTGCTGAGACTTGAACAGTAATAACAAGGATTCCAGCACATGTACAGGGAAGTGCCAGAAGGAGAAGGGAAAAAGAATGAGTGAACTATATATTTGAAGAAATCATGGCTGAAACTCCAAATTTGATTTTGGTGGGGGGAGTGGAGTACCGGGGATCGAACTCATGACCTCATGCCTGCCAGGCAGGCACTGTGCCACTGAGCTATATCCTCAGCCCCTAAATTTGTTTTTTTTTTAAAAAGAAAAACAAACAAGCATAGAAGAGAACAATTTATGTATCCAAGAACTTTAACAAATTCCAAGAAGGATAAGCACCAAGAGAATCGCATAGATATATCAAAATCAAACTTTTGAAAGTCAAAAACAGAAAATTCTGAAGGCTGTGAGAGAAAAACAATTCACCATATATGGGAGAAATAAAATTATGATTCCTAGCTGACTTCTCATTCTCAGAAACAATGTATTCAAGGTGCTAAAAGAAAAAACAAGAACATGTCTCCATGAATTCTTTATCCAATGAAATTAGCCTTTCACAAATAACAGTGAAATGAACATATTTCCAAATGAACTAAAACAGAGAGAACTTGTTGCTAGAAGACTTGTATTCCAAGAAATACTAATGAAATCAACACTGGATAATAATTTCGATATGCAAGAAAGAACATAAGGAGTAATAAATATGTGACTAAATTAAAAGGCCATAGATTGTTCTCTTTTCTTAATTTGTCCAAACCAAGATTGTTCAAAGTAGTGTTTTTCTGTTATTTGGTTGATTACTTTTGTAGGTATAATATACAGTATATGACAATAAAAGCATTAAGGAGGGAGGTGAAAATGGAGTTTTACTGGAAGACTCGCCTACACTGTATTTGACAAGAATTAGGTCAGTATTAACCTGAAGAAGACTGTGATAAGTGAAAGATACGTGCACATGCATGTATGTGCAGACATACAACAAAAACCCAAAAATCAACTGAAGAATTTAGATGGTGCACTGAAAAACCGTGTGTATTAGTCAAGTTTTACATTACTGAGACAAAATACCCAACACCTACAATTTAAAGAAGTTTAATTTGCCTTACAGTTTCAAGGAATGCAGTTCATTGTCAATTCCTCCAAGGCAGTAACATCATGGTGGCCAGAAAACAGACCAAGGAAACAGTGGCAGAGAGGAATGTGCTAGGCACCATACTTGGTATCCAAAGTCCTGAAGTATGATTAACCTAGATACACCCAGGAATATGCTTAACTAATCTGCGAGATGTTTCTTAATCCAACTATGTTGACAAATCATGATTAAGGGTCGTAATGTGCATTTAAAAAGTCAGACATAAATATCAATAATTACATTAAATTTTACTGGACTAAAAGGTCATGTCAATGGGCAAAAATCATCAGATGGGGCCAGGAATATATTCTGTGAGAAAAGAAACAATTTATATTTAAAGTGAAAGTAATAGGATGGAAAGTGACAGATTGAAAGTAATAGGATGGAGAAATAAAAATACAACAAGTAAACAATAACCTTAAGAGATCTAGAAGGCTGAAATAACAACAAATATATCTAAGAAATATCGCTAGTGACTAAGAGGAAGATTTTATAATGATAAAAGTGTTAGTTTGTAACAAAGTTATAGCAATTATATTTGCACAAAACCAGAGTGCCCCAAAATACATGAAGCTAAAAGTGACAGTATGGAAAGGAGCATGACTATTCAAGAATTATATTTGGATATTTCAGTATCTTTTTTCTTCACTAATTGATAAATGACTGGACAGTAAATCGCAAAGGATATAGAACACTTGAGCAACAATATCAGTCAACTGGAACATTCCACCAAACAATAATAGAATATATATTCTTCTGCAGTACAAATGAAACATTCTCGAGAATCAGAAATATGCAAGGTCATGAAACAAGTTATATTACATTTACAAGGTGTGTTGAAATATACAGTGTTGAAACTTAAAAAAAATTACAGTGACATTGATCTCCCTCAAAATACATCCCCACCCACAGCTTCTAACACACTTATTGCATCATTCTTGCTATTTTCTGAAACAGTTCTGGAAGTCCTCTTTCATGACTGGTGTGGATTAACTTATGGTCAACTTGTAACAACACTCAGCTGAACTGAATCAGCATGGTGCTGGGGGGTGGAAGGCCCACCTGAGGATCATTGCCAACATAAAAAGGAGAACTGGAGGGGCAGAGGGTGTGCTGGTGATTCTCCTGGAGAAGCCTGTCATGCTGGCTTTCCTGATATGAACTCAGCTGTTCTCATTCTTGGAGGAGCTTGGGTCCTTGCTGTCACTGAGGATGGCTGTGGTTCTCTTTGGGGAAGCTCTGGTCCTTGAGTGTCGCTTCCTGGCTCCAGTGCAGATCCTTCATCCTGCAGGCACAGACTTTCTAGCTTCCACCAGTGACCTTTGGACCTTCCTAGGGCAGGTCCTTGATACAGACTTGCATGAGACATTGTCTTGGGCTCTAAGCCTACAGCTGGACTCATGAAGGATGTTGCCATGGGCTCTAGGTCTTTAGCTGGACTTGCGTAGGACATTGCCCGTTGGAGCCAGGCCTTCAGCTTGATTCTTTGGGTCTCTAGTGTATGGACAGATCTCTTGCACTCTTCTGCATTTGACTGTCTGGGTGAATATTAAAAAGAATCCTATAAACTGTGTGTCCTCTATTAAATCCTTTCCCTTGTAAATCCTGACTACAACTGGCTTTACAAGTCATGATCAAAAATACAGTGAATTCTGGAGTGCGGGTGCCTTTCAGTGGAAAGGCAGGCTTGCAAAAACATTCTGCTGTATTCTCATTCTCTTTATTCACTAGATCTGGCACCATGAGACTTCTGTTTTCTCTCCAAAGTTAAAATGAATATGAAAGGTAAACATTTTGAATTGACTAAGGACTTTGAGGCAGCTACGACAGCACAAGCAAAAATGCTAATGAAAGAAGACTTCTAGGACTACTTGAGAAAGGGACAAGAACTATGAGATGTTTGTTTGAAGCAAGGGGAAGTATTTTGAGGGACATTTAAAAAATTAAACACTGTGTTGATCACACCTCACAGCACAAGTAACAGGATGTGGAGGGAAATCAATAGTCTTAAATAATGAAGAGAGATTTAGAATCAATATCTGAGAAGAAATAATAACCGTCTGAATCTCAAGAAACTAGAAAAAAATGAGCCAAAGAAAACAGTGAAGGAAAAATTAAAAGGCCACAGCAGAAGCCAATAAAAAGAAGACAGTAAAGCAACTGAAAAAATTAGCAGATCTTTCAAAAGATGTATGATATTGACAATATTTTTGCAAGATAATTAAGGAAAATGGAGAGAAAAGACAAAAATTACCAGAATTAGGAATGAAAGAGAATACTAACAATTTGACAATATACATGAGATGGCAAATTATTACACAGAAGACATAAAAATTGACTCAAGAAGAAATATAAAATTTGAATAGATCTTTATCAATTAAAGACATTAAATTATTTAATTAAAATCTTCCAATAAAAAGAATTTCAAGCCTACCTGTCTTTACTGGTAAATTCTATTAACTTTTAATGAATTAATAATATCAGTCCAAAACAAACCTTTTAAAAAGGTAAATAGAAGGGGGCATTTTCCATTTCATTTTACCCTAATGCCAAGGCCTTAGATAATGATATGACTCATAAATATAAATGCTAAAATTCTTGAAATAAGAGGAAACTGGATTTAGTAATGTGTGAAACAAATTGTACACTATGACTAAGTTTTTTCTTTTTTCAGGATGTACTTAGCTTAATATCTGAATATCAATTAATGTGATATATTTATTAATAGAATAAAGCAGGTGTCAGCAAATAATACTCCTAGGCCAAATCTAGAATGCCTTTTGGTTTTATAAATAAAGTTTTATTGGAATCCTGTGAAATCTATTCATTTATATATCATGGCCTTCATGGTACAAAAACTGAGTTGAATGGTTGTAACAGAGATCATATCACTTGCAAAGTAAAAACATATTTACTATATAGCTATTCCTGTAAAACTTTGCAGACTCCTACAAAAGAGAAAGCCAAAAGACCATCTCAATAGAAGTAGAAAAAGTATTTGATTAAAAAATCAAACAATAAACTACCAATAACTATCAATAAACCAGGAATAGATGGAAACTTTCTTAATTTGATGAAAGGCAGCTATATAAACCTATAATTAACAAGAAGTTTAAAGGTGAAATGACTGAATTGTTTCTCACAAAGATTGGGATCAAGGCAAGGATGTCCACTTTTGTCACTTCTGTTCAACATTAGACTGGAGGTTCCAGGAGTGCAATAAGAGAAGAAAAAAAATCAGCATGCAACCAAGTAGAAATGAAATTAAGAAAGCAATTACATTTGTAACAGCGCCAAAAGAATAAATTACGAGTAAATTTAATGGAAATAATATAGATGTGTACACTGAAATTACCAAACATTACCAAAAATCTAAAGATCTAAATAGATGGAAATGTGTCCCATCTTTGCAAATTGGAAATTTAATATTATTCTCAAAATCGATCCATAGATTCAAACAACTTCCTATATAAATAGCAGAAGATTCTTGAAATTGCTAAGATAATCCTAAGGTTTATATTTTAAATTTGGGGCTGGGGATGTAGCTCGGCAGCACAGCACCTGCCTGGGAAGCATGGGGGCCTGAGTTTGATTCCCAGTACTGGGGAATCAAGTAAGTAAAAGTGAAACAATAAAATAAAAACATTTTAAATTTGAAGAACCAAAAATAACCAATGTAGTTTTGAAAAAGACAAAGTTTGAGAACTTACATGACTTAATTTTAAAATTTATCATAAAGCTGGAGGAATCAAGACTTTAGTATTGGCATAAACATAAACGTATAGAATGAAGAGACAGAATAGAGTTCAAAAATAAACCCATCAATACTTGGGTGATTGACTTTCACCAATTCAAATTGTAATATAACTAAAGTCTTGCCCAAAATCAATACTAACTTGACTTGTCTATTTTTGGTCAGACTTTGTACACATCTGGCTCTTTTATTTACACCTTAGTTTAGTGGTACTCAAAGAATGTTGCGGGGACCAATCCTATCAGAGTTTGCTAGGTTAAAACTATTTTTATAGAGCTGGGAGTGGTGGCGCACATCTGTAATCCCAACACTTGGAGGCTGAGGCAGGAGTGAGTTCAAGACCAGGCTGGGCTACAAAGCGAGTGCAAGGTCAGCCTGAACTGCGTAGTGAGACCCTGTTTCAAAAAGACCAAACTATTTTCATAATAATTGAGGTAATATATGTGACTCTGACTTCAGTACCTCATAAGTACACCGTGAAGTTTTACAAAGCCTACATGATGTGAGTCACAACAGATTGAATGCAGAAGTAGATATGAGAATCCAGCTTTTTCTTTTTAAACCAGATATTGGCTTCATAATGCTGCTCTGAAACATAACCCAAGATGTGTACTCTACTACTGGCCCTTTTATGTTTTAATTTTTGAGACAGCATCTTGCTAAACTGCCCAGGATTGGCCTCCAATTCATGATTCTCCCACCTCAGGCTGCTGAGGAGTTTGGGATTACAGGAATGTGCCATCATGCCCGACCAACACAATATTTTTTCCCTATGAAAATGTGTTAGTAGTTGGGTATGGTGGCTCATGCCTGTAATCCCAGCACTCAGGCGGCTGAAACAGGAGGATCGTTGTGAGTTCGAGACCAGCCGAGGCTACAAAGTGAGCTCAAGGCCAGCCTGAATGGCATAGTGAGAGCCTGTCTCAAAAAGACAAGGGCAAGGGATCTAGATCAGTGGCCTAAGCACCTGCCTGGCAAGCACGAGGTCATGAGTTCAATCCACAGTGCCGACCAAAAAAAAAGAAAAAGAAAATGTGTTAGCACATGATGGGTTTATTATATTTTAAATGAGTTGATGAGTAAATATTTTTTAAATTTCAGTTTTTTACCTAAGTACAGTAAGTACTGATAGATAAAACACACACAAACATGAAAGCTCTTTGGGATCTTCAATAGTTTTTATGGATACAAAGAGTTGTTGAGGTTAAAAACTTCATGAACAAACGCCCTTATCTACCTACCAGGCATGAATTTCTATTCACATTTAACAACACAGGATTAGAAGGAGATTGGATTTGGCCTTCAATCTATTTCAAGATAAATCTATAGCTTTTAGAATCATAACAAAGTTAATAATACAGACTTTCTCTTGCTCTTGGTAATGTCTGATGGAAAATACAATCGTAGTCCAAGGAGATGCATGAACATGGAGAAGACTTGTAATAGTGCCCAACATAAGACTAAGCTTGTAACATAGGTAGTGATAATTACTATTTTGATTATGATATTCTTTTTCATTCAACAAGTACCTACTGAATGCTTACCGTATGCCAGGCTTAATGGTCCGCACTGGGAATTCAATGATAAAACATAAGGATTTCTGCCCTATAGTTAAATTGGGGGAGGCACTAGAATAATCATGTAAAGATATATGGAATGAAAATTGTGGTAAGCACTTGTCTTAGTCACTTTTCTTCATGCTGGGACAAAATACCCGGCACTTTTAATTTAAGGGAGGAGACGTTTATATTGGCTCATAGGTTTTATACGAGTCAGTTTATAGTTGGTTGGCTCCAAGGCAGAAATGACATGGTGGAAGAGTCTGATTAGGAAATCCGTGAACATCGTGGTGGCCTGGAAGCAGAGAGAGAAAAGGAGCAGCCAACGAGGCAGATACACCCTGCCAAGTCACACCCCTAGTGTGATTGGGCCGCTCATGATTGGGCCAGCTGAGCCGAAGGGCGTAATTTTGAGCCGCCTAGGGTTCTGCCTCTGCCTCTTCTGACCAGACCCCACCTCTAATAGTACATTCATCTCAGAACTCCTCAGTGGATCAATCCACTGACAAGTATAGTACCCCATGGTCCAATCACCTTCACTTCTGACCTCACGAGTCTTTTAGGGGACATTTTAGGTCAAAGCCATAACAGCACTTTAAACAGAGTGATGGAGGTATTCGTCAGAAGGGATATTCACCGCGATTTGTAGTTCAGAGGAAGTTTCTCTCAAGTGCCAGTTACTGCAGTTTTAAAAATGAGCAGGGATTGAGGAGACATGAAGAGGCTCTGCGGTAAGCAAGAATCATGATGGGGCCGATGTGCCTGAAGTACACAGGGCAAGTGCATACTGTGATGAATACTAACGAGCCCAAGCCATGCGGGGATTCGCAGGTATTGCCAAGCATTTTAGACCTTTTGTCATATGGTTATTGGAGAGTCATGGAGAGATTCAGGAAAACGGTGTGACAAGATCAGATCTGTATTTTTAAAAGATTACTGGTGGCAGGAGGGTAGTGGAACAAGGACTAAAAGCAGAGACAGTAGGGTGTGGTGGCATATTCCAAGTGAAAGACGATGGAAGCTTGGCCATAGAAATGGTGGTGGAGCCCCAAAGAAATGGATGTATTTGGGATATATTTTACAAGCAGGACCGGTAGGACCTAGTGATTAATTAACTAGCACCGTCATCCACTGACCTAGTCAAATACCCTTCCTAGCAAGATCAACTGAGTTTACTGAGAATTTAGAAAATCTCCCCCACTCTTCCTTGACAATAATCCATGTCTGGGCGATGCTCAGAGCCGGTGGAGCATATGGACTCACTGCTGTACATGGACTCTCCGCTGCACATGGGCCTTGCAAAGCACACGCACAAGGCTGCTGACACGAGGCCAGTTCCCAGCCCGCACAAGAAGCTCAGGACAGTATCCCTGGAGGTCGCTAGTGCGCCGCTTCCGGGGCAACGCCATTGTCCGCTCGCTGGGCGGGGGCGGGGTAACTAAGGACAACCGCTGGAAGAGAATTCGGGAAGCGAGGCACAGTCGGAGGAGGAAATGGGGAACACGTGCCGTTTCCCCGGCTATCGCTGGTGATTCGAGGCTTCTGCTAGAGGCAAGAGGGGAGGGTGGGAGGAGCCGAACGACGCCCCCTGATTGGCGGGTCGGGGGCACTGAGCCGCTCATGATTGGGCCGGCTGAGTCGAAGGGCGTAATTTTGAGCCGCGTAGGGTTCTGGGTAACAGAGGCCTTGGAAGGGTCTTAACCGAAAGGGGGAGGGGGAGGGTAGCCAACAAACGGCTGAGCTCACAATCCCAGCCAGCACCAGGCCGGAGCGCCCCCTCCCCCATGGAGACAGCCAGGCCTGAGCCACCGCCTCAGCCGCGCCAACTGCCACGGGCGACGCCTCCGCGCCCGTTGCGCCCCGCTCCGCCCTCGCTGCCAGTCGAGGGCATCTCCTTTCGGGCAGCGGCCTCCGAGCCCTCGCCGTCGCCGCCTGCCCACTGTGCGGCCGCCATTGTGACCGTGGCCTCGACCTGTGGGGAGCCTGCGGCGTCGGTCGTACAGCCCAGGACGAGGCGGCTGATTCAGGTGAAGCAGGAGCAGGTGCTGCTGGTACCGCAGGCGCCACTACTATCTCAGGTCCAGGACGAGGGCGGCCCTGTCCCTCCTGCGCAGGCGCAGGCGCAGGCGCAGGCGCAGCTGCTGCAGCTGAGGCCCGAGCTGCTGCTGTTGCCGCCCGTGTCCGAGGGTGCCCCCTACAGGCCCGAGTTGCGCGCAGTGCAGCCCCAGGTGCCGCAGGTCAAGGCCGAAAAGCCGGAGCTGGGCCACGGCTTGGAGCCGTCGGTGGGACATCGGAGGGTCGTCGAGGCTGGTCTTCGAGCCTCTAGGACGACCAAGGTGGACAGCCACGGGCTGGCCCTCAACAGCCACCGTGGGGATGAGAAGAAGGGCAAGCTGCGGGCAGAGGAGGTCATGAAGGATGCGGCGACGGCTGGAGAGGGCAAGAGCCTGGCTGCTGTCGGGGACGGTGTCATCAAAACCGAGGAACACGAGGACTACAGACTGGACATGGAGCCCACGTCCAATGGCCTGGTCCACGGCAACAAAGAGGTCATCCTGGCCCAGCCGTCCAGCGCCTTTGGGTTGCAACAGCAAGACCTCAGGATCCCTTTGACTCTCCACCCGGTTCCCCCGGGCACCAGGATCCAGTTTCAGGGACCTCCACCTTCAGATCTGATACGGTTGACCAAGGTCCCTCTGACACCAGTGCCTATTAAAATGCAGTCCTTACTGGAGCCATCTGTAAAAATTGAAACCAAAGACGTCCCGCTCACCGTGCTTCCCTCAGATGCAGGTATTAGACAGCAGGGGAATCTGGTTTTCCAAACTTCATCTGTTGCCCCATAGCAGAAATGTCAGCAGTTCAGAAGCCTAACCTAGAAAAATAAAATCATGGAACTGATTCTTAGTCTGCACAGATATCACTTCTGCTTGACTTGTACGTTTTTCAGTAAAATGCACTAACACGTTTAAGATTCTCACAAGGACAAGCAATGAAATTTAGGTAACTAATTTTTTAATATTTTTGCTAGGCAACACAAAACCCTCAGTTTGTATGCTACAATCCATCAACACTGAAATAGTCAATACTGTTATGTGTATCAGAAATACCAGAAAAAGTATTTAATAAAAAGGTGGTTAGCCAGGCCTGGTGGCTCACACCTGTAATCCCAGCCCTCGGGAGGCTGAGGCAGGGGGATCGTTGTGAGTTTGAGACCAACCTGGGCTACAAAGTGAGCCCAAGGCTAGCCTGAACTGCATAGTGAGACCCTGTATCAAAAAAGACCAAAAAAAAAAAAAAAAAAAAAAAAAAAAAAAAAAAAAAAAAAAAAAAAAAAAAAAAAAAAGGAGGGGTTATACAAGCAAGTTTATGCCGATTACAGAGATTATCTTTTTTTAAAAAAATGAAAGGTAACCATTTTTCTAGGAGAAAATCCATGATTAAATGTAGCATTTTACTACTCTAAAATCTAAAGACTTAGAAATATTGATTGAAAATGAAAATACTATAGAATAAACTAAAATTTTTTTAAAGAAATGACTATAGTTACAGCTGTAACAACTACAAATAAACATTTCCTTCCAGTATTTCCAAATATGTAGTTAGCAAATTCTTCAAGATTTAGTTCAGACAGAACTGTCAATAAATGTCTTCAAGAGTTATATTAATATTCAGTTCATATTTTCATTAACTTTTATGCCTTTTTTCTCTACTGATTCTTCTTATCCGCCTTACTCCCTTAATTTTTTCTTCAGCAATTTTTTGCACTTCATTTTCTAATGGAAATAATGGGCTAGCTTTCCTTACACTAAGTGTTCTATCTTTATAAGTTTAAATTTTAAAAATAAATCCAGTGACTCTAAGAGAAACTATAGTAAGTGTGTAGACAGTATTTCATATACCACATAGAGATATAAATTTAGCCAACTTTATTGTAATTTCAACAGGCTCTGTAAGTCTCAAAAAGTCACTTTTATTATTTTTCTCTTATCTCCCAGGATATGGGATTGATGTTGAGAACAGACTTTGGTAGAAGCTTCATCTTAATAGTGAAATACAGCTAATTTAGTTTTTCCTTTAAAGGACACTATGACAGCATGTAAATAAGTCTCTTTACATATGTAGGTAACACCTAACTTAATACTAGAATCGTAATCATGAATGAGTCATAGTTCCTCCCCTCCAACGATATACTGTTTAGTGGGAAAATAAACGTTTACTATTTGTTAGAGGTATTAATGGAGCTCTGAGATATAATAAGCTAACCATTTACTGTGTCTTCAAAATGATCCCACACTATCAGAGCTTATAAGGAATTCAGCAATATTGGCAGTTCTTGGTTATAATGAAGCATATGTTTTCTTTAGATACTTGAATCAGCACAGATGAAGGTGCACTTCACTGTAACATTGCATGTGTCACATTAACGAAGTCTCTTAATTTTTGTTGTTTAGGAATACCAGATACGCCCTTCAGTAAGGACCGAAATGGTCATGTGAAGCGACCCATGAATGCATTTATGGTTTGGGCAAGGATTCACCGGCCAGCACTAGCCAAAGCGAACCCAGCAGCCAACAATGCAGAAATCAGTGTCCAGCTTGGGTTAGAGTGGAACAAACTTAGCGAAGAGCAAAAGAAACCTTATTATGATGAAGCACAAAAGATTAAGGAAAAGCACAGAGAGGAATTTCCTGGTAATCAATGAAATGAACAAAGCCCCTTTTACATTTCTTTTAAATGTATTAACAAAGACTGTTAGGATGAGACTGAAAGATAAAAATATGTAATTTTTTCCTCTAATCTGCTACATTCAAAAAAGAGAATAATAATAATGGCTAATACTATAGTAATGATTTAGACCGGGCCTAAGTTTCCTTAAATAGAACCAAACGGGGATATTTGATTTCATGCTTACTAATGCAAACCAGAGAGATACAGTTTCATTGTAAATTTGATTAAACGTTTATAGACACTACAGATATAAATTTGATGAAGGTAAATTTCTAGAACTCTAGAATATAATTTTGCAAATATACTAGAACTATTAAAATCATGGAAAAGATGCAAAGCAGAGACATACAGTTTCATTGTAATTTTGATTAAACATATATAGATACTACAGATATAAATTTGATGAAGGTAAATTTCTAGAACTCTAGAATATAATTTTGCAAATATACTAGAAATATTAAAATCATGGAAAAGATGGGATTAACACCATGCTGCATTTTAATACCATATGGTAATCAGAACATAGATTTATTCCCATTATGTTGTATAGTTTGAAATGACTCTGATTCCTGTCTACTACTAAGATCACTGAAATTAAGGATGGGAAAATGGATATGTATAGCGAACATAACTATGCATGGTAGGAAAAGTTTCTAAATTATAAGCAGAGAGGTTTTAGTAAAATTTTCTAGCTACAACTGCCAAAGTTCCTTTCTTCTGACTTTGGAAGGACACTGAGTTATTTATGGTTTCAGAGACTGCCAAATCTAGAAGAGTGACTCTTTCTGAATTAGGCATAAAAATAGCAACTGGTT
>RJWT010026838.1:0-15688 GCA_004365215.1 Cuniculus paca | reverse complement strand
TCCAAGACAAGTAACTTCCTGGGAGAAGGCAAGGTTTTTTACTTAGAGTTCTTTCTCAAGATTTCCTGGAGATCCTGATTTCAGAGACAACAGGAAACCACTATATAAAGTGGGATGAAGGGCTCGAGGTCAAGGTGGCAGCAGCAGATCCTAAAGACCTTCTTCCTCCACTAAAGGGAAATCTTTCACTCTTTGTCCCCCACTCTGTAAGTGGGGCTCCCCTTCAGCTGGACTCTTTCCCAGACTGCTCACTCATGTGTGTTTTCTGGTGGCGGATGAGATTCGAGCTTCGGGAGAAGTGTTTCCCACACAGGGTGCAACGGTAGGGTTTCTCCCCTCTGTGGGTCCTTTGGTGCGCTCCAAAGTTGGAGATATCACTGAAGGTCCGCCCACACTCAGCACACTCGTAAGGCCTCTCACCTGTGTGGGTGCGGTGGTGTACCCCAAAGCTGGAGCTGTTGCTGAAGCTCTTCCCGCACTCGCAGCAGATGTAGGGTGCTGGCTCCAGGTGGGTTCGGTGATGCACAGCCAGCGTGGCACTCTGGCTGAAGCTCTTTCCACAGATGTCACAGCGGTACGGCCGCTTGCCCAGGTGATCTTGCTGGTGTGTGGTGAGGTCTGAGCGCCGCCGAAAGCTCTCCTGACACTTGGGACATTTGTAGTGCTTCTCTTCCAGGTGGATTCGTTCATGCCTGATGCGATTGGAGCTTCTTGAGAAGCTCTTGCCACATTCTGAACACTTGTAGGGCTTCTCGCCAGTGTGGATTCGCTGGTGTGTTCTCAGGCTGGAGGTATTGTTGAAGGTTTTGCCACACTGGGCACATACAAAGGGCTTCTGGTCTGCCTCAGGCTTTGGATGAGCAGTGGGGTCCCCTGGCCCTCCTGCTGGGGTAATGATTTTCTGCCATGGCTTTTTTGGACATGTTCCTTGTGGCCCCTTCGATGGGCTCCCTTGCCCATCCTCCTTTTCCCCAGCTGGGATCCGAGAACCCTCTGAGCCATCCACTCTCCAAGGCTTACCCCCTTCCCTTTCCTCAGGCAGGTGTGGTTCTTGACTCTGCTCCTTCTCACTGCCCATCTCTGAACCCTGAGAATGAACACAAATGTTCAACACCTTTATTCCTTGGGTCAGGCCAGACCACAGGCAACTTTGCATTCTGGTTGAAGGCACATAAACCTTCTCCCTCCTGGAATAACTTCGATTAACTGGAATGCTTTGCCTCTAATTATTTTCAAGTGAGAAACTTTTCAGAGATATTTAAAGCTATGCACCAGAACAAAAAGAAGACCCCCAACTTTGTCTACCACCAATAAATGATACCTGCATTTTGAAAGTCACTCATTTTAATACCACTAAACAATGTCTGGACTCTAATTTTTGCATATGTAAAGCTTTCATTTTGGGATGAGCTTGATTTTTCTGCCTAAGTTAACTAAAACTCCTTTTATATTTTATCTGTTTTGAAAAATCTTCCCTAAAACTATTTACCTGCCTTCAAAATGAGCGTAACAGACTCTCACCCTTGAGGCTCTCCTAGTTGCCTTTATAAGGCCCACCTCTGAATCCTAGTCAGTGTTCTGCCACCTCACACCTCTCCGTATCTCACCATAATTTAGCAATTGAAAGGTCACCATCTGGACCTCCAAAGCCTACTGCAGCTCCTGAACTGTGCTGTTCTAATTGGTCTGTGCCCACAGTGTCAAATATCATACAAAGCTACACACACACGCACACACCTCTCACGTGATACACAGCCATGCTCACATACCACAAACACATTCAGCCACATTCTCATACTATACATACACACCAAACTGCATACACAATTACATTATACAAAACCACACACATACAACTATACACATACAGATCACATATATCACATGCAGCCCTCTCACAATATAGCCACATACAACATACATGGCTTTCTACATACCACACACAGCCATACTCTCACATACCACATCCACACAACACAGAGACACACAAACCATACTCCCCACTCCACACACACACATGATTTAAACATAAAGTACCCAGAACAAGGGCTGTTTATGTCATCAACTGTAAATGCCTGCTAAGCAGCATAAACTCTTACAGCCCCTTCAGCCAAGGTCAGAAAAGGAGAAAAAGAAAAAAATATTTCTGATATGACAAGAGTGTTGGCAATTCCTCTGGGACTTGAAGAAATAATGACATTTCAAGCAGCAAAGGGAAGCTAGGCATAGTGATGCACACCTGTAATCTCAACACTCAGGAGGCTGAGGCAGGAGGATCACTAAGAATTTGAGGTCAACGTGGGCTACAGTGAGCTCAAGGCCAGCCTGCACTACAAACTGAGACCTTGTCTCAAAACAAAATAAAACACTGGGCTGGTAGAAATACTGTCCAAAATGACAGAAACAAAGGGATAAGAGAGGGAAGCCAGACTATGATAAACACTGATGGCAGACAGTGAAGACTGTGATTTCTTTAGAGCTCCACGTATTTTTTGGAAAAAGGCGACAGAGTAAAAGAACGGGCACCAATTATATTTAGTGTAGGATTACAATAGTGACGCAATCTTTACAACTCTTGGCAAATTATTCAACCGATCTAGCCTCAGCTCCCTCATCACCAAGTTGTGACACTTACCTACACCACAAGACTTTATAGTAGAAAAAATGCCTGTAATATACTCGGCAGAGCATGTGACATATATTGATCACTCAGTAAATCACAGTGCTATTACAGTTGTTGAAGATATTATGTACTAGTTTGTGAAGAACATGAGAATTTTTTGTAAAATAGGAAATTTTACAATAGGAACCCACAGGAAGGAAAAAATAAGTTTCAAATAAAATAGGAAAAAGAAGTTTCAAATAAAAGAGTATCAGATTGTATGTAATCCTCTCAAATGTGAAACAGACAGAGAACATCAATTGTTTTGGTTTGGTTAGGTTTGGTTTGGTTAGGTTTGGTTTGGTTTTTTGAGACAGAATCTCACTATTCAGGGCTGGCCTTGAACTCACTATGTAGCCAAGACAGGCTTTGAACTCACAGCAATCCTCCTGCCTCAGCCTCCCAAGTGCTGAGATGACAGGCATGTGCTACCACACCCACCCTAGAACATCAACTCTTGAAAAATCAGAGTAAATATTTAGGGCCACTGGATCACTATTGTAACTATTCAACTCTGCTTGTACCATGAGAGCAGCATAAACAAAACATAAAGGAATGAAGGTGGCTGTGTTCCAACAAAACTTTATTTAAAACAATGGGTCATTCAACAATCACTGTTAAATATTCCTTAAAGAATTTTGATATGCAATATGAAAAATAGCCTGCCTAACTTCCAAAAATGCAGGTAAATATTAAAAAGTATTTATTCTCTGATACTTATATTCACTTCATTGATCATCCTTTTAAAAATTTCTAACCCTCCACCTTCTATCCTTTCCCCTACGTACATTCCCAGTCCCTCTGCCCCATAGCTTATCTTACTGACTGAATTCTATTTATTTGTGTCTATTATTTATTGTCTACCTTCTCTTGTTAAACAGTAATTCTCTGAGGGTTAAGAGTTTTGTTTTATTCACTAATGTAACCCACACTTCTACAGTAGTGGCAAGCATGTACAGTAGCTCCTTAATAAACTGTCTCCAGAACCCATTTCATGCTTACCTGTATGTATTCTCACCCACTGTTCCTTAGCAATCTCCTGATTCCTGCCCATTTTCTCCTTGATGTGCCCACAGAATCTTGTGTGTGCTGTGTGTGTGTGTGTGTGTGTGGGTGTGTGTGCGTGTGTGTCTGTGTCTGTGTGTGTTACAGAGAATTGAACTCAGGACCTTGAGCTAGCCAGGCAGGCACTGCACTGCTGAGCCAGGTCCCCAGCCCCTTGTGCTTGCTTTTACAGTGATTTGCAATGACCAGTTTCTGTCTGCTTCCACTAGCAGTTTATAAGCAACTTGAGAAAAGGGACTGAGTTGTCTTAGTAATCTTCTGCAGCATAAGGATGGGTGCTTAAATGTCTTTTAAATAAATGAGTGAATGGATGTGATCTGAATTTACCCTGCCCCTCCCCACCCCACCTAGGCTCCAGTAACTGAATACAATGACGTGGTCTTCATTCACCTCCCAAACTGCCGTTCTGAGCACCGATAACTTACTAACGTCAAGTTTTACCCAGGGTTGAATTCTGGGTCAATGTAAGAGGAAAAAATATTTAGGATTATGATTACTACCTCAAATAGTTTCCAATACAACGTAGTGAAATAGACCATGAATTCCAGAAACTGTCCTAAGTTCCAAGAAACAAGGACAGGGTCTGTGCCTTAATCACCTTTGTACCCACTTCTCACAGCCCAGCAAAGCATCTAGTGTATGACACAGGAATCAATAATAGTTAACATTTTTAAAAGATCCTACAAAGTACTATGCCTTGGACTAAGCACTATATATCAATCATCTCATTTCATTTTTACAACTATTCATTTGTCATTCTTATTTTAGAGATGAGGAAACTGAGGCTCAGAGAAATAACTTGGCCATGAGTATGCAGTAAATGGCAGAATTGGAGCCTGTACCCATCAAAGTCAGAGCTTTTAATCATTACATTAGTACTAGTGGAAGAAAAGGAGAGAAGGAAAGATGGAAAGAAAATAAAAACAGAGCCACAGGAGTTCAGATGGCACGGGCATATCTTTCTGAAGAGATCAGAGATGAACAGCTTCATGGAAGTGATGGCATTTCAGCCAAGTTTGGGGACCAGACTATGTAAGCGTTAAATTGCTGACCATGAAGGGACCTCTGGCTGTGTTGGAAAAGTTCATATTCACAGTGCTCCGAAGTCAAGATAACACCACAGCCGAGGCAGCCAGGACACAGGCTGCTGACTCTCCCTAACCAGAACAATAGAACTGTCAACCTTAAAGAGAGAACAGTTCTCGTAATTAGCAAAATTTACTGCCTTTGTTCTAACTTGGGGGGGTATCCTCCTCTTCCTAAGCTCCCCAAATCTGTGAAACCGAATAAATACGGTGATCTGGAAGAGTCTTTGTCTCTACTCCCAGAGAGTTCTGACCTTCCTGGACTTTCCAAAAACCATACCACTTGTCTCTTTATTTAAGCTTTCACCATACACTAATCTGAGGAGACTGGGGTCTAGACCAAGTCTTTGATAAGCTAGGACTTTCAGGATGGGTGGGTAAGCAAGACCAGAACTAGTAGAGAAAGGACATTCACTACCAATTAGGAAGGTAAAATACAGTCACGTTCATGCCACATTTCTAAGATTTGGGAGAGACAAAGCCTATTGGACTGATCTTCCTTAGGGGTTTAGCAACACAAGGTGGAATGGATTCAGGCAGTGAGGAAGCAAGGAAGATGGGCCCAGTGATCACAGATGACGAAGGCCAAGGCCCTGGGTTGGAGGGAAGAAGACCAATCCAATGTGATCAAAGGGTAAAAGTTCCCAATCTGGGGGCAAGTCATGGAGTGGGGAAGGAGAAGAGCTAGGAAAGATCAAGTGTCAGAGCTAAACAACGTGTCAGACACAGAGGACCGGAGAAGTCCGAGGATCCGAGGGGACACTGAGGGAGAAGAGACAAAGGCTGCAATCAGAGGTGTTGGAGGACCAGGGCCCCAGAGGTTGGGCTGTGTCTTGAGGGCGTGAGAAGTCCACGCAAGAGTCCACAGCGTTGTGGAAGACAGGTGCTAGGTTCAGAGATGCCGCAGGGTGTGAGAAGACGACTGGCTGACACCCAAGGTATGGTCAGTGACGGGCCTGAAAGCCCTCAAAGGCCAGCCGAAGAAGGGCGGGGCGGGTGTGGGGACCGCACGGGCCAGAGGAGCGGGACAAGGGTCTGGGCGGGATCACAGGGCCTTTTGCTCCCCACTGTCGCCACGGAGCAAAGTAGCAGCATCCAAGTCCGCGGTCTTCCTCAGAGTACCCTGCAAATTGTATCTGCCTCCCCCCTCAACCTCCACCCTGCCGGGACCCACCTCGCTCCCGCCGCTTGATCAGGGACAGCGCCGCCTGGGCGGGCAGGGAAGAAGCCGGAGACGGAACCCAGAAAGGGCCCGCCCTACTATTCTGGGATTGGTTTGTAGGGACGAACCTTCTTTTATATTGGTTACAGTACCTGCCACAATACGAACGCCCAGGCACTAGCACCAATAAGCTATAGCCTCGTGCGTGGCCTGCTGGGAGCTGTAGTCCTGAAGAAAACAGTGACCTCGCAGAGAACTTCTGCTAAGTTTAGGATGGGCTGTAGAGACTGGCTTCACATCTAAGGTCGTCACGTTTTTCTTCTGCTTGACTTTGAGTGGGGATCCTTGAAGATCCTCTGGGCACCCACAAATCCTACAGCCCGGCACCTCACTCAAGATTTATAGTTTAAAATTAAAGAAGTGTGGACCTTGGAAGGGAGTTTGCTCAATCTCCTGTCCTCTTCCAAGGAGACCTCCACAAGGAGCTTCTGCTATATGCATCTCCGATTAAATCTGACACTTTCAAAATAGATACACAATATCACTAAAGTATCCAGGAATAGGATTTTATTTTTCATGTTCTATTTTAAAAGATAAAGTCTAATCGAATGTGTAGCCTACTAAAGACTTCTCAAGATCTGCAGGGTATCTCAATGCAAAGGAAAAAAAAGAGTAGAGGAAACCCTGCAGTCAGAGCTAGACAGACCAGGTTTATAATCCTAACTCTACTACTTAACCATTTGAAGCACCATTTTTCTCCACTATAAAATACCTGGAAGAATTGTTATAAGGATTAAATGAGTTCATAGAAAGATGACAGACTGATAAAAAGATACATAAGAACTTCTGCTTCCACATTGTTCAATTTTCTGCTGGTTAAGTTTTCTCAATATGTCGGGCCAGTGCAAACAATATAAATTACTTTTAAGATTGGGGTATTTAGGAAATGTTCGGAACTGAGTGTGTGAGTGAAATATAAGTATCTGTCGTACACTAGTTGATAGTTGATCATTGATTTTAGTTGATAAATTGAAATGGGCTAGGGATGTAGCTCAGTGATAGAGTGCTTGCCTAGCATGTTTGAGGCTCTGGAGTTAATATCCAGTACCATAAAAAATGTTTTTGATAAAAAATAAAATACTATAGGGAAGACTCAGAAACAAAACTGGCTTATTATGAACTGTGGTTAAAATTTGCTTCCATAGATTAAAAACTGTTTAGAAACCAATCTTGTAACGTGTTTTTCTCCTAGCAACCAAAGTCTCTGCAATTTCTCATTTATAATGAAAACAACAGCATGTTGAACAGTGAATAGCAAAGGTTTTATTTAAGAACAATATAAAAGCAAACGAAAAATTCCATTCAGGCATTGTGATAGTTAATTTTATGTATCAATTTGACTAGGTCACAACGTGCCCAGAATTTAGCTAAACATTATTCTAGGTGTTTCTGTGAAGATGTTTTTAGATGAGATTAGCATTTAAATAAAAGAACAAGTGAAACAGACTACCCTTCCTAATGTGGATGTGGCTCATCTAGTCATTTGAAGAATAGACTGAATAGAACAGAAAGGCTGACCTCACCCAATTAAGAGAAAATTCTTCCTGATAGCTTTTGGATTGAACATCAGCTTTTCCCACATTTTAAGACTTGAACTGAAACATTGGCTCGCCCCAGAGCTCAAGCCCACCAGCCTCCATCATCACATGAATGATTGTGATTTAGGCACTAACAGGAAGACTTCTGATTGACAGATCTAGTTCCTGCTGAGTCAAACTATGTACCCGTCTGCAAACAGAGGCAATATCTCCACAAACATGCCAGATCACACATACGGTGCACCTGAAAGTACAGACCTTCTTTCTGCAACTCACACCCAAAAATCAGATTCATTATTTTATCCTCACATCTTTCAAGTGAGAAGGCTGCCAACTTCTTTGAAATCAATACTCTCTGGCCTAAGAGGCTATTCCTGAACAAATCTCTAAGTCTTCCAGTATAATAGTTATGGAGTAAAGCACTATAGGAGTGATTAGAATTGCCAGTGGGCTGCTCTGAGTCTCAGGAAGGTATTCAAAAGGGCCAGCACAGCTGACTGATTCATGTGCTCCTGTCTGTTCAGAGCCACACAGCTGAACTGTTCTGTTTGCAGCTGTGCCTCCCAGCTCCTTGACTGCCCCCAAGACTTCTCAGGATGCTACTCTGGATGTCTCCTAATTATGTTTTAAATGGCACTAAAAAAAAAATAGAAAAGGCCCAGCACTCTGTAAGGCTGAGACAAGAGTATCACAAGTTTGAGCCTAGCCTGGGCACCTTAGCAATTTAGAAAGACAGTCTCAAAATAAAAAATAAAAAAGGGCTTGGGACAAAGTTTAATGCAAAAGCCTTGGGTTTAATCACCATTCTTGCATTTAAAATATAGAAAAGAATGGCATTTTTTAAAACTAGGAATCAAACACAGGGCCTCGCACTTGCCAGGCAGGCATTGTGCCACTGAGCTACGTACCCGGCCCCAAGAATGGCATGTTTTAACCTGCTCATCTACCCCCATTCCTGAAGAAAGAAGGAGGATGTGTGATCCAGAACATACTTACTTTTAAAAAGCTGACTTTGGGGGACAGAGTTGGGAGAGGGGGAGAAAGAAAAAAAAGGAAGGAAAGAAGGAAGGGAGGAAGGAAGGAAGGGAAAGAGAGAAGGGGGAGGGAGGGGCAAAGAGAAAGCAGGAAAAAAGTGAGCACTCCTTGGTGGAAAAGTAAGAAGTTAGGGCTTGAGAGTTACAACTTTAAAGCTGGAGCACAGGAAGAGAAAGGTAGAGGTTCTTGTAAATATCCCCTCAAGTAGAGAATGCTTCCCCTGACCCTGAGTTAAACCTGGTGACACACGTTTAACATTTTCTCCTAAACCTAAACTGAGCATTTGGTTTTTAGGATTTTCCTAGAGCAATGGGAACTTCAAGTTCCTAGAAGAAAGGCAGGGCTCAGAATGGAACCCTAGGAAAAAAGTGATACAAATAGAGAACACAAAAGGGTCTGGATTTGAGTAAAGGAGAAAAGACATTCCAGAATCAGGAGCCTTAAAATCCAGTAGCCTTGAAATCTTGAGGGTTCATGGGAGCAGTTCATGAGCATAGTCCTAAAAAGAAGGAACCTTGAGCTTTTGAAGGGCTGGGCCAAGGTCAGGGGACCAGGACAGGACCATGTCATTGAGTGGGAAAAGCTCCGGGACCTGAGGGGGTAGTAAGGAAGGGTTCACCTTCAAGGACACATCTCCATTAGCATGAGCTTTTTCTTCTGGCTTGGGGACAGTTGGTTCCTCTGATTTCTGTAGTTCTGAACAAATCATTAGAGGTGCTGTGTTTTCCCCTCCATCATGAAGACAAGGTTCAAAGAAAGGGCGGAGGGGGCCAGAGAAACTATGAGTAAAAGTAAAGATGTGGGATTTGTTAGTCACATTGTAGAAGGAGATGATGCCGGCTTCATAATCCAGGAAAATCCCCACACACCTTAGTGGCTCTTTCAGGCGGAAGGAGACCTGCGGGGATGTGAGAGCTTCGTACTCATTCCTACGACTCTGGCGAAGGAGCCAGTGTCCATTGGCTGGCGAGGCAGTGACCTTCCCCTTCCTGATCACTGAGTCACTACACACCCCGAGGATCCATTTGGTCTTGCCCCCCACATGCACCTCCCAGTAGTGACAGCCAGCCGTGAAGTACTCGGAGCCCAGCACGCTAACAACGAAACTGAATCTCTGTGGGTTGTTGGGCACATCCTGTTTTCTGTCGCCAAGTCTCACACATCGCCGGTCCTCAGACAGGATGAGTTTGGGATGTGCTGTGTCTGGATCCAGGGTCACCGCCTCTGCAGAGAGTCACAGAGAGGTGAGGTTTGGGAAAGTTGGCTCTTAATGTATCTTGGGTAGCTTGGGAAGAAAAAATAATCTGTAGTTCTACAATCACTATCATTGACTCATTTTTTTTTTCATGAGTTCTTGGCCCCTCACACACACTGGAACTAAAGAGTACTCTTTTTCAAAAAGTAAGTCACCTAGAAGGGTACAAAATAAAAGAGGAAAAAGTTTACCTGTCTGTGAAATTACCTTAATCTTGAGAAAAACTACCATTGTCTTTGATGTTCCAATGAAGTCTAATGCATGATAATAAACAGGATTGATGCTTGAGTCCCAGCTTCTCCATGCATGACCTTGGATTTGTTATTCATCTCTAAGTTTACGCTTCCTCATCTCTAAAATGGGACTAATACTAGAACCTAGACTGAACAGTTGCTATGCGAATTTAATGAGTTAATGCATGAGATTGTGCCTCTTTCCTACAGTAACTTGTGTGGCGCTCATTTTGTTACCCAAAATTGTTGCTTATAATGATCATTTTAAAATGTTAACAGAGGGAAAGACTTTTCCTTAAATTGTTGATTGTGAAGGTCATACAGTGTCTTCTTCCTCCCCCAAGTATAGGAAACAGGATCTTCTCTGAGAGTTAAATCCATGAAATCCATGTTTGGTTGAGGTGGTGGGAGTAAACTAGACGGTGAATGCAAAATCAGAGCTTATGAGTTCCTACAATGCCAATCTAGGTGACCTATGTTATCTCAAGTGATCAGCTGATTGATTCTGCCTGTACTCTACAGGAAGAAAGTGTGAACAGGAAAGGAATTAAGGGCCTGGAAAATTAATAATGATCCCAGAGCAGTAAAAATAACAATCTTGTTCTAACAGTTGCAAAAATACAAATTATTAAGGAATACATGCTGTTGTGGTTTGTTTAAATGTCCCTCCAAAGCCTCACGCAGTCATAGAGGTGGCTGAGTCTAGTGTTTGGATTGGTTCCTTGTCTAGCTCTAGGATTAGTGCTGAACCTGCCCAGGGGCGGGTAACCAACATATAATGTAAAGGAGGGAAGGAGGTGTGCTTTTCCCCCTTTTGCCTTTTTGCTCTTGTCATCTGTGGCCACTGTGAACAGTTGCCCCAGCACCATGCCACCCTGCCTTGCAGCCAGCTGAGTATGAACTGAAGCCTCCAAAAATTTTAAGCTAAGTAAACCTTTCCTTCCTTAATTTTGGGTGTTGGGTATTTTGTCCCAGCAATGAGAAAAAAGTAAGATAGACACAAAGAAAGATGTGTAAATATTTTAGAATAATACTACAAAATCTTTTTGTAGTCTATAATTGTTGAGGCATTTGCCAACTCATGCCCTCCTCTAAGAATCTTAGTCACTTCCCCTCCGCAAGAAAATTTGTCTGCAGAGAAAGAAGGCTGGGCAAATACATAGAAACAGTAGCGTTTACCCCATCATGGGCTAGGAAGGACTTCCCAAACCAGAAAGCACCTGAAAACACCATACAGGTAAAGATTAGTGCATTCGACTGCATAAAATAAACACTTGGGCATCAAAAAATACTATAAGGAAGTTAACAATCAAAAAGTAGTCCAACTAGGATAGGAACAGACAAGTCACACACACACAAAAAGTGACATACTTAGGAAAAATCTAAAAAAATAAATCAAAAGAATCTCATAAAAGATCCTAATATTTGTCAGTGCTCTGAAAAAAGACTTTCCAAATCTAAATGTGATCATCAGAAAAAAAATCACAAAGATTTTTAAAAACTTGATAAGCAGGTACAGCTGGGCACCGTGGGGCACACTTGCAAGCCTAGCTACCCAGGAGGTTGAGGCAGGAAGATTACAAATTTGAGGCCAACCTGAGTAACCTAGCAAAACCCTGTCTCAAAATTTTAAAAAAGGATGTGGATAAAGCTAAGTACTACTGGGAGTGTAGTTTATATCAGTATTGGGGGGAGGGGGGAGGCAGGTAAATGGATTTGACAAAATTTCTTTTCAAAGTTCAATTTGCTTTCAGAAGGAATGGAGCAAAACCTAAGCTTACAGAGCCTTCAGAAGAATGAACTCTGAAATGAGGATCAATCGGATTGATATAACTTACCAAAATGCAGCTGAGCTCTTCTCCAGCCTGAAAGACATGAAAAGGGTGCTACAGTTGAATCTTGAGTGTCTTCCAAAGGATCATGTGTTGAAGGTTTGTTCCTCAGCATAAGATGCTATTGGGAGGCAGGGCCTAGCGGGAGGCAGTTAGGTCACAGGGCCATGCCACAGAAAGAGATGCTAGGACTCCACTTCCTTCCTGTCTCACTCTTCGCTTGCAGGCTACATGAAGTGAAAAGCTTCCTAGTAAGTGTGATCAAAAACTACAGCAAGAGCTGGGTGTGGTGGCACACACCTGTAATCCCAACACTTGGGAGGCTGAGGCTGAAGGCTCACTGAGAGTTCAAGGCCAGCCTGGGTTACAAAGGGAGTTCAAAGCCAGCCAGAACTACATAGTGAGACCCTGTCTCAGAAAAGATAAAAAAAAAAAAACTATATCAAATGTTTAACTTGTTTTAATTTCATGAGGATAAAAACATGTATTGCCATTAATCCCCTCCCAAATGTTCTCTCTTGCTTCAAACACATTCCATTGTTCTTGCCACTTTCTGAAGCAGTGGTGGAAGTCCTTTTTGTATCTTTAGTTGTGCTGCTGGGGTTGCCTCAATGTCTTGAATCAATTTAAAACGTTTAACTTTCACGGTCAATCTGACTTTGTGGAAGAGCCCAGGGCCAGATCCAGTGAAAAATGTAGATGAGGACACACCATAAAGTTTTTTACAAGCTTGTCTGTCCATAAGATGACCCACAACGGCAGCACTCACTATATTTGTTTATCACACCTTGTAAAGATACTCAGGAAGGAGACTTCCAGAGCTGCTCAGAAACTGACAAGAACAACGGGGTAAGTGTGTTTGAATTGAGGAGGAATTTTTTTTTTTTATAACAGGGTTTCACTATGTAGCCAAGGGTGGGCTCAAACTCATGGCAATTCTCCTGCCTCAGTCTCAGGAGAAGGATGAATATTCTGAGGGATATTTAATGGCAGTGTGTCTTTTATGTTTAATAATTTTCTTATTTTTTAATTGCAGCTACAAAGCAAAGAGGAAGGGGTTGGGTCCCACTATCTTCTTCTCTGGCATGCCCCCAGAGACCTAACTTCTGCCTACTGGGCCCCATCTTCCAAAGGTTCCACTACCTCCCAGAAGCACCATATACCTTCAACACATGAGCTTTTAAGGGACATTTGAGACTGAACAAACACTGTACTTTAAATTTTTTTATTAGTACACAATTGCACTACATAATGATTACATTTATCATAGGGAATTCCCACATGTACATAACACATCTTAATTCTTTTTCTTGCCTCCTACCCTTCCCTTCTCTTCCCAACTCTTGGTCCCCTTTCCTCTTGCAAAAGCTGTATACTTTCTATATATTTTAATTATATGTAAGAGAAATCATGTGATATTTAAGTTTGTGCATCTGACTTACTTAGTATCACGGTCTCAAGGTGCATCCATTTACCTACAATCTTTTTTTTTTTTTTTGAGACAGAGTCTCGCTATGCAGTTCAGGCTAGCCTTCAATTCACTTTGTAGCCCAGGCTGGCCTCAAACTCGCAGCAATCCTCTTGTCTCAGCCTCCCAAGTACTTGGATTACAGGAGCGAGCCATCATGCCCGGCCAAATTTTTTTTTAACCAAAATTATGCCTTTCCAGAAGCCCAAAAGCAATGGATGAACTGGCTATGGATTGAAACCTCCAAAAGTGTGAGTCAAAACAAACCTTCCCTGCTTTTAAATTGTTTATCTCAAGTATTTTATCGCAATGAAAGAAAAATGAGTAACACAAGGAGATCATTAAAGCACTAGAGAAAATGAGAACTCCCGTTGGGGAGGAGGGATCAAACGCAGTGCAAGAGCATCTCACCTGAGTTGGCTGCACTTCTTTTCAACTCTATGGGAGAGGAAACAAAAAGGATGAGCTCTCACTGAAAATGCTGAGATGATAGCAGATAAGTTGGTATGGAAGTTATAAAAAACATGAGAAACTTACTCAGTTCACTCCGGAGTTTCTCTGGAGAACAAAAATTGTTTGACAGATCAGAATGCAGGCTACTACCTAGCCTCAATATTCCTGTCCCAGTCCACCCATATTTCAAGAGCAGATCCTCAATAGCCATATCCTGGAACTTTCCCATAAGGACGTCTGCAGTAGCTCCTGGTTCTGGGCTATCCCTGGAGTACGACAGACAGTCAGCAATTCCTTTGGGAACTAAACCTTACCTGTAGACCAAATAAATAATACATCTCACACCTATAGGTAATGACAGTATAAATGGATGTAGAAGTTCTGGGAGAATATAAGTTTATATATATATACACAATATATGTATATATAATATATGCCATATACATATACACCTATATAGTTTTTTGCAATATTGAGGATCTAATCTAGGGTCTCATGCATGCTATGCAAGCATCTCTACCACTGTACATCCTGAGCTTACAAGTTCATTTAAAACTATCACTGAGTCATTTTGTTATTGTGTATATTTTCTCCATATAAAACCATATATATATAAAATAAGACCATATATAATAAAATCATATATATATATACAGTGTTTGCAATTTTTTATGGTTTTTCAAGACAGGGTCTCACTGTGCAGTTCAGATTGGCTTTGAACTCACTATGTAGCCCAGGTTGTCCTCAAATGTGATAATCCTGCCGCAGGCTCTGGGGTGCTGAGATTACAGGTGTGTGCCACCATCCCTGGCTAAAGATTGTTTCTGATGTTAAAGTTCTTATAAATGCAATAGTACAAAAGCACTGCTCTAGCATATGCAGTCTGATGGAGCTCTATCTGCCTTGGACCTCACTTAAGGGAAGGCCTGGTGATAAAGGGGACTTCTAGATTGCTTCACCTTTGGATAGTGCATCTCTTCTTGGTAGAGTATTTCCCATTTAGAGACTAGATAACGGGGTGGGGGGGGCAGAAAAGGGAGCAGAGGAACACAAGAAAAGAGGCCTTTGAGAGCCAAGAAATCCCAATCTTGTGGCTTGAATTACACTTGTTCCCTCCCTTCTGCCCAGAAAGTAAAACCGAAGCACTCATCTAAAAGTGGAAATGCCAGCAGAGGGAAGTTTATACCATGGAGGAGGAGTGGGACTTACTGATGACTTTATGGAGTCTTCCTAAAAACCAGAGAAAGAGAGAGGAATGAGTGATCAGATCCTGTCCCTTTGTCCCACAGGCCCTAGGAAGCTCACCACTCCACCTCCCACGATGGGAAGGATGGTGAGGTTTCCATCAGTCCCTACGTCTCCCGTCCCAGTGGTCAGACTAAATAATCCAATGGTGCCAGTGCCGCTTTTCTGATGACCCAACCTGCCCCAGACTTTGTTTCCCCTTTCTCTTCCTTTTTGACTGTCTGGTTTCACTTCTGCTAACTGTTTCCATAGGTTTGCAGTCACAATCCACGGTGCATGCCTTGCTGCCCTTATTCAGTTTACTGCTTTTGATGTCTAAATTGCAAAACTAGCTGAAGGCCTAACATTGACTTGTTAACATGACTTTATGATTGTTTTATAGTAACTTCCTTGAAGTTACAATTTTCGCAAATTTGGAGGTCTAAGAAGGTTTGGGAAAATATATTCATACACTTTGGAGGAATATTTCTGGTCTCTCTGAGGAGCCATCTGGCCCACATGATCTCCTACCTAGCATTGGCCTTGCCAGAGCATTTAAATTATGTAACAGAGTTCACTGCCAGGCCCTGTGCTAAGGGGCTGGATGTGGGTTTGG
>RJWT010026837.1:0-15706 GCA_004365215.1 Cuniculus paca | reverse complement strand
CAGGTGTGCTATGTACATGCACCAACTCTAAGTAATGTAAACATTATGTACTGTAAACATGTACTAATAAAAAAAAGGAAAATTGCTAAAGAAAAACTAAATTAGTGGATTGATGTTTTCTAAATTCTAGAGAAATTGTTTTCCACCTAAATTTTACTGCCAGTCAAGCAGAGGACAGAATAAAGACATTTTCACACTTAAAAAAGTATTGAAAGTTTGATCTTCTATGCATCCTGCCTTAGGAAGCTATTGGAAGAGGTTCTCTAAAACACTGGCATAAATTAAGAAGCAAACAGAAGAGTTTCAACAAATAGAAGAGCTGAAACAGAAGAGAGCTGAAAGGAAGTGAGAAATGCCAAGATAAAAGCATGCAACAGGTCTAGAAAACAATGAGTCCAGAGGACCACAGGAAGCACAAGAATTAGGAGAAGGAGGCTTGCATGAGAAAAAGAATCATTAGTGTGTTTAAGCAGATAATCCAAGATATTTATACGTATACAACATATCCTGAAATGTTTGAGAAAAATTTAAGAAATATAGAGAAAATCAAGCAAGTGTGAAAAACATACCAAGAAAATTACCAACTCCAAGAAAAAGTTACTATACTATAATAATGTAAACACTATTTAGCAAATTAACAACAACAACAAAATATTAGTTAAATCTGGAGAATGATGGAAGTGAAAAATGGGGAGATAGTATAAAAACTAAATTTTCATCCTACTATAATAGGAGAATTTATATCTATTATTCCAATAGGCAATGCTTTAAATTGATAATATATAGTAGTATAGGCATAGTTTTCTTTGGTTGGGTATTAAGGAGAGATGGACTTTGAGACACTTATTCTTATTAAGCACTGTTGTGAACACTTCCATTACGGTGGGAGGATTTGCAGCACAGATATTAATAAAAACCACAATTGAAGAAAGCCTTTTCTTTTTTTCCAGAAGCCCAGTATACAGCACAGCACTAGTTTTCAATAGTTTGTTTATACATGTACAGTTTTGATAAAAAATAAACTATATTAAGACAGAACAGCCTTGCCCAATGGTTATAAGAGCTTAAGAAAGATGATTTTCTCATACATTATTCATGAAGTGAAAATTCATCACATCTTTCTGGAATGTAATTTGACTACATGTACTAGAAGCCTTTCAAAAACTATATCTTTGATCAAGTAGCCCTCTTGTAAAAATTTGTCTTCTGGAAAGTTGTTTTTAGTTGAACCAGCATCCCTTCCTTTGAGGAATCATTCTTTCATCATTCAGTAGTAATCTTGTTTATCTATGTGATTTCAGGGCAGATGACCACTCCCCTTAGGTTGGCATATAAATCATTCTTGGGTAATCACAGTACTCTGATCCTGGCCATAAAGACTGGTTCAGCCATGGACACATGACCCAGACTGAGCTAATCAGTGTTTCCCTAAGACTTGCTGGAAGCTATCAGAAAAAAACGCTCTCTTTTTTCTAGAATTATGAATTGTCAAAACTATGTGGACTGGCATCTTCCAGTGGCCACTTTTACAACTTTGTGGAGATAGAGCTAACCTGAGCATAAACCCTACAGAGAAAATAATGGAGCTGAGAAAAATAAAGAGAAAGCCATGGCACTTAATGATATCATTTGAGCATTTGAATCCATATGTGCCCAAAGTCAATATATTCCCGATATTCTCAGTTATCACAACAAGAAATTTCTGATTTTTAAAAATGACTTGACTTGGGTTTTTTATGTTACCAGCCTGAAGAGCAGTAACAATACAGAAAACATAAGCATATTATACCCAGCATTGAATAACATAGGTTCACCAGAACCACGGAAGCTCTACCAAAAACCAACTAGATATTTTCTCCTTGAGTTTTTCAGAATACCTAAACTTTTATGCAAGCTTCCCATGATTATCTCTGGTTCCAGAAAAATGATAAGAGAGTTTTAAACTTCAGAAAAGGATAGAAATGAAAGCCTGATGTAAAATAGCTTCTAAAGAACAGCAACAGTGCCGCTAGTATACCATATTCCATTGGGTTGAAGGCACCATCAGTTGTAAGATAAATTCTAATCTTTGTGGTCAAGATGTGTTCCACAGAGTGGGTAAAGTATAATGAGTCCTATGAACTGAGTGGTTGTATTCCCTCAAAATTCATGTGTTGAAGCCTAATTTCTAAGGTGATGGTTTTAAGAGGAAGGAGGACTTTGACAAATGATTAGATTACGAGAATGGAATCATCATGAGTGCACTTGTGCCCATATAAAGGGTTAGAGAAAGCAGTTTTCTCTTTCCATCATGTGAGCAACACAGCAAGGTATCAGCAGTCTGGAACCTGGACGAGGGCCTCATCAGAAGTTGAAAATTCTGGCACATTGATCTCTGATTTCCAAACTCCAGAACTATATAAAATAAATTTCTACTGTTTATAAGCCACCCAGTCTGTGGTATTATGTTATAGCAGCTGAAACAGACTAAGACGGGGAGTTACTGTAGGCTTCGAAGAGAAGCAAAGTGGAAGGAAGGGTTGGATAAAGAACTTTAAATACAGGAGATCCTTAAAGGTTATTTGGCACCCATGATGTCTGCATTAATGCCTTGAAAATTTCAAAATCCTTTTTTGTTCATTCGTTTGTTTGTTTTTGGCTGTTGTTTTTTGAGACAGGGTCTCACTATGTAGCCCGGGCTGGCCTTGAACTCACTATGTAGCCTGGGCTGGCCTCAAACTGGTGGTGAACCTCTTGCCTCAGCCTCTTGAGTGCTGGGATTACCGGCATGAATCACCACACCAAACTTTCAAAATTCCTTTTTAAAAGTATTAAACTATAAACTAAATACAGAGAGGTCTGATAAAGTTCTGATTTTTTTTTCCTGTGAGAATTATTTTAATGTTTTTTGGAAAGCATCAGATATCAATTTTTTGTGGTACTAGGGATCAAACCCAGACCCTCATTCATGCTACCACTGAACTACATCTCCAGCCCAAAGATACCGAATATTTTCCAAACAAAAATAATGTTGGTGAGTGGCCCTGGATGGCTAGTGCCCTGAGCGTGCACTCAATGTGTCTGCAATGGGTTGTCCAGTGCTGGAAAAAGGAAAGACAGAACAGTGACTCTGTTTGCTCCATAGAGCAGCTGGCAGTTCAACCCATTCCAGGAGCTGGAATTTAGTGGCCCAGAGCACCAACATCTGCCTCAGTTGCCTGCTTTTGCTTTGTGTCTGCTTCATTTACTCCACTTATTGAAATACAGAATGACTGGTCCAGGGGGTCTCAAGCTTGAGCGCATCAGAATTATCTGGAGGGCTTGTTAAAAGAGCGACTGCTGGGCCTCTCCCAGTGTTTCTGATAGAGTAGAATCTACATTTCTAACAAGTTCCTACATGGTGATGATACTGCTGGTTCAAAGACCACAGAATTAGAACCATAGACCTGACCTAAACTATTTGTTTTATGGAGAAGAAACTGGAGCACTAGGAAGGGAAGAAGTTGCCAAAGATCATGCACTAGGATTATGAGAAAATAGGGCCTGGACCTAAATCTTTTCTCTTCCTATGCTATATCAAGTTGCCTTTCCCCAAGGTAGATACATTAGTTGCCAACCCAGAGAGGAATGATAAGAGTTTGATAAGTATTTTGTAGCTATAAAATTTGTTTTATATTTAAAATTTAAATACAGCTGCTAATAACCAAATGAGACTTCTTGGATCACGTGGCTTATTAATGAAACAACTCTATCCAATTAAGCTATTATTTGTTTGCTTTTAAAACTTGATTTCTCCTTCTTCCCCCTTCTGTCCTTTTTCTCTGTGTCTTCATTCTACAGAGCAATTTGCAGTAAGATTTCCCCAAAGACTAATAATATGTTTACAAGTTCTCTTTGTCTTGAGTCCAAGTGTCTCCACATTTTCCAGTAAAACTCCATCCTGCTCCTGCCCCATCCATTATTGCAGAAGCAGAAAAAAGATAACTAGGATGGTAGCACACCCTTAAAATACAAATCACTACAGCAAGCACTCTGTGGAAATCCAAATTTACAATTTGGTGGAAAAAAAAAAAACAGAAACGAAGACTTGTTAGTCTGAAAATTATTTCCTTTACATCATGTTTTATTAAAAGTCTACTATATGCAAAACAGCACCCTCATTAGTAACTGTGCTCTGCCAGTATTAGATTCCTCTTTTTCTGAGCTTCATTCTGCTTTTAATTGTACCATCGTAATTCATAGTTCTATTCCTGATTACCTAATATACGTCCTACTCATTGTTTGGTCATTTGGTAAATGAATCAAGTTAAATTTAAGCCTCTTTAAACTTGCTGATAATTCATAGGTACCTCCTGTTCTTCCCATTACTTTGTAGCCAGAATAGGTGATATAATAGCCATTACAGATTTCTCAAGCAAAATCTAGCAACTTTGTCATAGCATCTGGGTACCCATTCTTTGCCCACAGCATCCTCAAACTATAAAGATAAGGAGTAACCCACTTTGGGGAAAGGCATGATGAGATAAAATTGAATTGTTTAAAATGGAAATTCAACAACTGGAGAAGACTCTCTTTAAGATTCATCTGCACAGTAACTTGAAAAGGCAACAGAGATATAAACACCAAGAAATAAAAGTAGCAGTGAGCTGTTATTTCAGAAGTTGAAGAAGAAAGTAGCGATAAAAAAATAAAGGGGAAGCAAAGAGCTGTCTTGGGGATTTAACATAGCCCTTGAACCCGGAAACTGAAAGATGAGAGAAATGCTGCAACTTGAGGAATTGAGGCAAGGGGCTTAATTAGGATGGAAGGCAAGGTGCGGGGGTGGGAGGAGTGAAAGGACTATGGGACTGTGGACACTGAAAGAAATAACCTGGGATGCACCATGCAGGGCCCAGAAAGGGAAAAGCCAGACAGTGACTCCTGAGAATCGGCCATCCTGGGACTGGGAGGAGCTGATCAAGGATCCAACTAGCCAGCCTTTCTGGTAAGCTGCACACACCATGCGGGGCCCAGGAAGGTAAAAGTGCCTTCTGTAAGCCTACTGGCATGCACGCTGAGATTCACCAAACTCCTTCACCCCATAAGCTACCAGTTGGTTTGGAGGTCAGCCTGAATTAATAGCAACGGAGGTACAAAAACCAACTGAAGACTTGTAGTGTTTCGTCAAATTTAGAGGCCTGTGGCCAGCAGTCTGGGCATCTATAGGGAGGACAACAGTATGCAATGTGGCAAATATGGGGGATTTTTCCTATCCTGTTTTTGAAGTCTACTATTGTTCTCATGTTTTGTTTTGTTATTTTATTATAATTCTTTTTTTTTTTTTTTGCTTTACTCAGTATTCTGTTTTGATTGGTTTTATTCTGTTTTGTTTTGGTCTGATTTTGCTATATCTGATGGAATGGAGAACTACTGTGAAGATAACAAGATATGTGTTGGTAACCATTGTTGTTTTCCTATTATCCTGCTTTGATGTTCTGTACCAATTTCACTGCTGTGTTTTGATTGGATTTATTCTGTTTTGTTTTGTTTTGTTGGGTTTTATTATCTTTAAAATAAAAACATTTTTAAAAAAAGAAATAACCTGGGAAAATACAGAAAAAAATGTGTTAGCAATAGTGTCCTCCAAGTTAGAGGACCTGGCAATGACTATTTGAGACCAGTTATGTGTGAATCTCCATTACAGAAAAGGGAAGGAAGACAAACTTACAATAATCACCTGCAAAGAAATATCTGCACTCAGAACCAGTGCTTCTCAAACTTCAAGGTGTACATGAATTCCCAGGGGCCCTGCTAAAATACAGATTCCAGGGCCCCAACTCCAAAGATTATGATTCAATAGGTGTTCAATGAGGCACCTAAATTCCACTTTCAGGAAGTATCCTGGTGCTCCACTGTTACTACTCAACTGCAGGCCGCACTACGAATACCAATCACACAGCCAATGAAGAGGGAGGAATACTCTGGGCAAAGAGGGACAAAACTGTGGACACAAGAAGATTCACTCTTTGGAAGAGATGTCCCACTTCATTGGCCTACTGTCTTATTTAGGGCCTATTCCTGAGGGTCACACTAAGAACAGCAACTATAGGACAAGAGCTGAATCTTCTAACACATGGGATTTAGATATTTCATCTTTCAAACTGCTACCTTTTCTAAAGCAGTGGGTATAACTGTCTTGTATTGTGAAAGGACAGTAGTAAGTTCATGTGATGAATCCCATGTTTATACTTGGGATACTTGCTCAAGCTACTATCAATGCTTCACTCCAAGAACATATAAAAGAATATTCCTTTGATGAGTGAAGTATTTCCCAACCATTTTAATCTTAAGTGGTTTTAATTTTTTTCCAACAGATAGAAATGATAGAATGTGTAGACAGAATGCGTTGAAGAAGATGTGAATCCTATAGTAACAAGGCTGATTGAAAGAGATCATGCATGAATCGTGGAAGGATGGGTGTGTGTGTGTGTGTGTGTGTGTGTGTGTTCAGAATTCAATTCAAGTTACACCAATGCCATAATTATTGTCTGAGCAGCTTTGTGGGCCCAACCCTATGCTGTCAGAGTGGAGAGCACTAAAACAAGAATGGAACAGTATCTCAGATCTTTTCTGTCATTTACATCAAGAATTGATTTTTAAAAAGTTTTGTATTCTTCATTCCATTTTATTTTCATAATAACCTTAAAAGTAGGGACAGCAGGAATTAATATCATCCCACAGTTAAACTGAGATTCAACAGTTAAATTATATGCCCAAACTTGGCTTTCACCTCTCATTATTAGCTAGCTTTTGTCATCAAGTATGTGATAACTATCATACTTGGAATCAGGTTTCAAAGGCAACCCCTCTCTGAGATCTCTAGGATTTATGACCCTTCAAGACATTAACACCTAATATATGGCATAATTATTCTCCATTTGTTTGTTTCACTTTTCCTTCTCCCTCTATCTGTTTTACTCATTTTTTCCTCTTGTCCTGTGCCCCAAGAGGTCTAAATCTGTAACTATATCACCAGGTCAACTTGGTAGGTGTGTCTGACCAAGGAAAGGAACGAGCAAGAGATAAAGGGAGAAACCAACAGAATGAGATTATTTATTCGCCGCAACTCTCACTGGAAACTGCTAATACTGTTTTATTTTCTTGCCCTTTAAGGATTAATAGCTTCCCAGTTTTGCTAATTTCTGGATGTCTCATGAGCCCTCTTGCTGCCTTTGACCCTACACAGACCTCTACAAATGGTGCCATCATTAAAGAGTCTTCATTCACCCCAGTTAGATTCTATTTCTTATGATGACCCTGAACCATATATGTCTTTTCCTCTACAACCCTAATTTGTAAAGATAAATGTAATGCCTAGAGGAACATAGTGAGCCTAAAACATCTAGAGTCACAAATTCACTGATTTTTTTCCTTGTTAATAATTAATGTTTGTTTCTTCAGTGCTTATTCTACCTTGGGCCCTTGTTTGGCTGAGGCCTGAATGTGGGTCATGGTCTGCCTCCTAAGAAGACTCTCATCTCTTCAACCTTCATCTCCAATCAATGCTATCCATAGTTTGTTCCTGGATTATATTTCGTGGTGTATGATTCTAATCATATCATTCCTGTTATGACTCTTTAGCCTAGTACCCGGGCTGTTCCCCATACGTAGCACCTATGACTTACTATGTGTTTCTGTGCTCTCTGTTCCCTATCCCTTGCACCAAAACCTATGGTCTTCATTTTTGTTCACATGGTTTCTTTCATGGAGGACCATCTGGACAAGTCTCCTTGAATAAAGAGCAATTACCTCCACTTTGGCTAAACCTAGCCCTATTTCCATGTACTGACATGTACAAAGCTGGTTAAGCTATTTCCTTTTCCCTTCAGTTGGCTCTAAGCAATGTAAATAGGGCTGGCTGAGGTTCTGATGTGTAACCTTTGAAGCTAGGCAGCAGTCACTGTTTCCTCCCCCAGTGTCTCCCTAAACATGGTTGATCCAGGTAGGATGGCACAGCCACCACTCCAGGGCTGTCAACTGGGTTTGAGCCTTAAGATAAGAGGCTATGACTTCCCAGGTTGGAAAAGTTTACACATAAGAAGCTGAAGCACCAGCTCCCAAAACATTAAATGCTACCTCAATTGTGTTATGCAGATTGGTCTTTCTAAATATCCTTGTCTCTGCAAATTGCAGAGGTGCTTTTTAGCCTCCTAGCTAGCCCAACTCACAGTACTCACATAATTCCCGCCATTCTCACAGTCACTCATCCTATCGCCATCCCCCTCCTCACGAATTAATCAAATCCAGGTTAGACCTTGGGTGGAGGCCTTTGTTCCATTGCACTTTCATCTGGGCAGGACTCAGGACCCCTTGGCTCCCTATAATTATAATTATGTGTTAGTGTCTTTATTTTCACCATGGGTTGCCCTGGAAGTGGTACATTGGAATTAACTCACTAGAATTCCAGTAACTTTTCCATGAGATTAAAAATATAAACTTCCTGAACCACAATGAAGATGGGAAAGGGATCTCTATATTCCTTAGGGTCTTTACTTTGAAACTTTTTGCAGACTTCAAGGTTCAGCCAAACATTACCTCCTGTTTGATGGTTTCCTGTTTCCTTATAGGAAAAACTCTCTCCTAAAATTTCTTTTTCTTTTTTCTTTTTTTCTTTCTTTCTTTCTTTCTTTCTTTTCTTTCTTTCTTTCTTTCTTTGTTTTTTTGTTGTTGTTGTTGTTGTTTGTTTGTTTTGTTTTGTTTTGTTTTGTTTTTGGATTTTTCTTATGGCAGTTAACACATTGAACCTCAGCACAGAAATATGTATCCATCTCATTCCACACTCCATACTATGCACCCTTCCTAACCAGAGGCTATCTGGTCCATAATGGTGCCTCCAACAAGCACAGGAAACAGTAGAGAGCAGGTCTCAGTTCATAACTAATGGATGAATAAATGCATGAATGAATTCAATTTAACATCCTTCAGTACCTAACAGCATCTACCATGTGGTTAGATTTTAAAATACCTAAATGATCGACTGAACAAGCAGAATAATGAATGCTAAATGTCCTATCCGAGATCTGCAAATTTGCCTACTTTGTGTGAGTATCCTTAATATGAATATATACTATTTTATCATATGTCATTTAAAAGAAGATCTCTCTTTAGGAAAAATAGTACCACATACATAAGCATTTTTTAAACTAAATGTTGCTAAAGCTAAACAAGGGCCTAGAAGAGGCTTTCTCAAGGGCAAATGTATGCATGCAGCTTTGACATATTCTACTTCTTTCTGATTTCCTATCACTCAGTCCCATCCACTCTTTGCATCCAATTTTGCTTAATGAGCCTACTGCAATGTATTTATTTTGGAGTGATTGAATTTAGAAAGCTGAATGGCTGAATCATAACAGGGATGATGGCATTAATTTGAGGACAGCTGTTTCTTATCATTTCTAACACACACACGAAAAACTCAGTCCAGACTTGGGTTTCTGCCTGCCTCAGTTTCAAAATGGGACTCATAGGACCTGAAGCATAAATGCTTCTGGACATGTGACAGTAGACAAAAGGAAAAAGCAGAAATGTCCTGTGAGGGGTTAACTGTTTGGTTTTCAGAGCCATATCTGTCTGAACTAAATGTTTGGAATGCTCAAGAAATTTTTATTTTAATGGGATAATTTGATGAGGACAATAGAAGCATCTGTGTGAGTAACTAACCTTTTAATAAGAGTTTACAAGACTGCTGTCATGATTTGCCACAGTTAAAGAATAACAAAAACAATTCTGACACACAGTTACGAGTGACCTTATAATTTACAATATGCTTCCACACTCACCATCTCAAGTAAATTAAGCAGCCACCCCACTTACCCAGAGTTCATAGGTTGCTGTGGTTTGAATGTCCCCAAAATTTGTGTGTTGAAAACTTAATACCCAATGCAAAAGTATCGGGAGGTGGGGCCTAAATAAGAGATGATTGGATCTTGCAGGCCAGAACCTTCATGAATGGATTAATGTTCTTATTGCTGGAATGGGTTTGTTAATCATGAGAATAAAGTGGATAGTTATAAAATCAAATTTGTCCTTGGTGCTTATTCATTTGCACATTCCTGCTCTCTCATCATGTGATCTCTTTCCTTATAATCCACCAAGAAGGTCCTCACTTGAAATAGGGCCACCCCATCTTGGACTTCCCAGCTTCCACAACTGTAATAAATAATTTTTATTTATAAATTATCCACTCTGCAATATTCTGTTATAGCAGAAAACAGACTAAGCCAGGGGCATACTGAGTATGGTTCTCAGGGAGCAGTGGAGTCTCTCCTAAACCAATATCCTTTGATGTTTGCCTGTTTCAGATACCCAAAGACCTTCATGAAGGCACAACTTCATGAAGAAATATTATAGGCAGTCAGACAGGGATAGGCCCTCGAACAAGGTAATACAGAAAATAGAAACTCATTACAACTGTGGCCAGAGGCACATTCGTTGAAGGCCAGTCCTCAAGATAAAAGAGGAATGACTAGACCTACATACCTCCCTGAGGGATAAACAATATACTATAATCAATATTACTTAGATAGGCATCAGTAGCCCAGGTGGGTGACCAGGACCTTCTGACTCATCTCTTCCAAAAAAGGTCCTTGTTCTTTCCATACATACTTGCTATATGGCTTGCTTTCCCATTGGATCAACATTACCTAAGTGGCTATACCTGTAATCTTATTGGTTGATCGTAGTTTTGTCCCACATTGTACCCACCTCTTGATTTTATACTCGCCTCATGATTTTACTCTATAAAACTTCCTTTGAGAAGTGGGCTTATTGTCAACCCACTTTCCAGTTTCTCTCTCTCTCACAGGTGCTGTCTCTCTTTCAATGAAATTTTCTACTCTTAACCTCCATTGTTCCTCAGAATTCATTCTTTGATTTGGGGAACACGAATTTGGCATATCAGACACCTAGCAGGTTGAGAATTACATTTATTTCCCTATAACATTTGGAGGTTCCACCAAGATAACTGGAAAGAGGTAAGAATTTCCGTTTGTTTCATAGCTTCTAGATTGGGACTCATTTAGGTAATCAAAAATTGTTATCCTTATTTGTGAATTGCTTATGCCTTTACTTTGATAGCTTATCTTTTTACATGTTGTTTTTGTTGAAATGACAGTAAATTTAAATTGAGACATTATGATATTTCTTTGATGGGACATTTTTATTTTGCAGGCAAGATCTTGTATTTCTGTTTTGTGTGTGCTGCATTTGAACTTACTAGTTGCTGAATTTATTGGTGCTCCCTGCTTGACCTGTTTGACAGCAGAGCTAGGGAAAAGTAATGTTAGAGTGTCCCCTAGTGGATTTTGATATGAAATTCTGTAAAATGGGTCTTTTTATGAAATCTAATTTATATTTAGAAAATATACATGCCTATTAATAAATCAGGAGATTCTATCTTCTACTTAAAAGGTAATAGGATGACAGCCATTCTTAAGACTTAGAGGACAGGTTTCACAGGAAGAGTCTGGCCCAATCCCTTCCTCTAAACTCTAGAAGGGAATGCCTAGCCTGTTCTGCCTCAGTTTCCTTTATGATCTGATCTTCCACTGATGAGAAGGCAATCTTAGCTCTAAGATTTCCCATTCTTGTCTTTCTAGGCTGAGAGTGACAACTCATGGGCAAGTTGTCTCAACTCACAATGAGCATGAGAAGAAAAGACTTCATTTTTTTCTGGCCTTATTTCTGATCTTATGCTGACATTTTGTACTTTCCTTTTTTGGAGGCATGTTTCTGCTAAGGATAGAGAAGAAGGAACTCTGAACTGTCCCAACCTTTCCCTCCTATCCAACAACTAATAACCTTAAAGTTGAGCCCATAGAAAATGAGTGTTTGCTAACACTGAAGCCAAGGAAGTTATCTTAGATGAGAAACACATACCCTGTCTCTTGGTCAGATGAGACATCATAATTTTGCTTGTCTAGGAGAACACAGATGAAGCATGTCCTGGCTTATGTATTCTGGGCACAGTATCCCAGGTGCGGGAAACTGAACCTGAGATCCTGTGGAAAGGATCAACTTCTGGGTGAGATCAGAAGAAACTATTTCCTAAGCACAATATTTAAGGGACCAAAACACATTTAGTTTAAGGGAGAATCTCCAACCTCCTAGCTCTCTTTCTTCCCTCCTAGGTCTGGTTGCTTGTTTATGTGTGTAGCAGAGGAAGTACTTTCACTAATGTGTAAATTGTGGTTGCTGAACAATGGGTATAAGTTTTAACCTGTGAGCTTCCTAAGTGTGTTGCAGATACAGAGACACAGAAATTTTAGAGTGGATTTTGAATAAAACTTAGTTTCATCTTGCTATTAAGGAAGACTGCCTAGGTCATTAGGTAGATTGCCTAAGTGATTAGTCTTGGAGACTTTTTCATCCTATGGCCCAGGTCAGGATTTTTCCAAGCTATTACTCGACTGTACGTATCTCTAGAAGTAATCTCTTTTGCAGACTGGGAAGTGCTCCATCAGCTTCCAATTTGCCTTTTGATATTTTCCTCACTCTCTTAAAAAAAATTGGAAAGCAGTGGTTCAGGTTTCTTGATTATTGGTTTAATTTTGTTAACAATGCTTCCTTCTTTAAACGTGACTGTTACAGTGGGAATCAACTGTAGCTTCTGGTTTTGGAAACACATGCCAGAGATAAAAATGTGAGTTTCTGGGGGAATGTAAGGGTGCAAGTCAGTAACAGTGGCTAGTCCAACCTGACCTATCTTCTGATCACTCTCCAGATGGCAGCCACCTGCCCTGGAGTGGGTCACCTCAGGAAATGCCTTGAGAAAATATGGAAACAAAGCAGAGATTAAAAGAGATGTTTATGGTTTTTTTCCTCTTGTGTTGTAGATGAGAAATTCCATGTTGAATTCTCTTACTTCTTTGGATTGTATTCTTAAGCATTGGAAATTTTTTCACATATTGAGAAAGAACTGTTTAATATTTTTTGTACCTGTGCATGGCCTGCCTACCCCTAGAGGCAAAATGGAATGAAGAAGGAAGTCTTGCTTATGATACTATTTCACAACTAGAATTGTACTGCAAGAGAGAGGGAAAATGGTCAGAATTACCTTATGTTCAGACTTCCTTTGTATAAAGAGATAACCCTTATTTTTGTTTAAAATATAAGTGTAAATGTAAGCCACAGGAAAACCAGACACCTCTGGCCTCTCAGGAACAATTGGATGCATCCACTATCACTAAGCCTGAGGTTCCCCTGCCCTGCCTTTGGATCCTGGGAATGAGGTTTCCAAGGCAACTTTAATCAAAGCCTCATCTACTATTACTGAACCTGAGGACAAGTTTTCCAAGACAACCTTAATCAAAGCCTCATCCACTAATACTGAGCCTGAGGCTCTCCCCACTTGCCCTTAATATGCTAAGGGTAAGATTTCTAAGTCAACCATAATTGAAGCCTCTACTGTGCCATATCCATCCTTAGCTGATTTTATTCAAACTCATCAAGGGCAATATCCATTATGGAAAGTAAATGGTGAATACAGCACTAACCATGTCCATATTTCCTTTTCTCTTGGTAAACTCAAGTAGATCAAACAAGATCTGGGAAAGTTTTCAGACAACCCTAATATGTACATTAAGGTCTTTAGAGGACTTGCTCAGACCTATGAACCAGACTGGAAAGATGTAATGTTACTCTTAAACCCTTGAGAGACAAGCAGCATTTCAAGCTGCTATTGTATTTGGAAATGAATCTCATATTGTTAATTTTACAAGGCCAGATGACAGGCAGCCAGGGGAACAGCTGGCTCCCAATGGAGCCCAAGGAGTCCCTGCACAAAACTGCTACTGGCCTACCAACTAGAGAGAAGACTGGAATAGGAGAAATCTTCAGACAGGTATTCTTGAAGGTCTAAGAAGGATGACAACTAAGCCTTTCAATTATTTTAAATTGCCAACTCTTCATCAGGAGAAAGATGAGAACTTCTGTGCCTTCTTAGATCATTTACAAGAGGCATTGATGAAACATACAACCCTGGCTTCTGATTTGTAGAAGGACAGATTATTCTTAAAGGCAAGTTTACTACCCAGTCAGCCTCAGCTATTAAGAAAAAGCTACAAAAGGTGGTTTTTGCACCAGAGAACTCACTTGATACTTCAGTGAGAACTGCTGCCTCAGTATTTTGTGATCAAGACCAAGAAGAAGCCAAGGAGAGAAAAAAAGAGACCAAGAGAAAATGACTTCTTTCGTTGCAGCCTTAAAAAGAATAGTCTATCAATCTGATTCTCAGGGCTTTAAGAAGAGCTCAATGACTAAACTCACCTGCTCCTGCTTCAGAAAGCTGGGCTACCCTAGGAGGGACTGTGATAAAAACTGTCACAACAAGAGGCCTCCTGAGCCATACCTTGACTGCAAAGGTAGCCAAGTCGGACTGTCCTCTGAGGTGGAGGTCTCAGGGAACCAGCTGATCCAGAAAGACTGAAGGGCCCTGGGTGGACTGTCATCTCCATGGAGGAGCCCTGGGTAATCATGACTATAGAGGGGGGAAAATTGCCTATTGCTGAACACTAGCACATGTTTCTCCATTCTTATTTTCAACCCTGGCCTTCCTTCCAGCCATCATAATTTAGTGAAAGGAGTCACTGGAAAGGAGGTAACTTGCTATTTCTCACAACTCTTAGGCTGTAACTGGGATGGCTTTCTCTTCACTCATTCCCTTTTAATTATGCCTGAAAGCCCAGTTCCCCTCCTGGGGAGTGATCTCTTATCATTCTTAAATACTGTAATATATAGGCACCCAGGTCACGTACATTGCCTTTCCCTCATGGAGACAGAAATAAATCCAGAAGTATGAGCAACTACAGGTAGAACAGAAAGAGCAACAAGAGCTGACCCAGTACATATACATCTCAAAGATCTTGTTATTTTTCCTCACTGGAGGCAATACCCTCTAAGACCTGAAGTTAAAAGAGGACTATTGCCTATAACCAACAACTTAATGGCACAAAGTCTACTCAAACATTGTAATAACCCTTACAATCTTCAAATCTTAAGAGTTCAAAAACCCTCTGGGAAGTGGAGGTTTGTACAGGACCTTAGATTGGTAAATAGTGTCCATGCACCCAGTGATACCTAACCCATACACTCCTCTTCCTCAGATCCCAGAGGTTTTCAGTGTTAGAATTAAAAGATGTCTTCTTTTGTATTCCTTTACATATGGAGTTCCAGCTTCTTTTTGCCTTTGAAAATTCTCACCACAAGGACTCTCGACTGACTAGGACTATGCTTCCTCAAAGGTTCAGAGACAGTTCTCACCTTTTGGATAAGTGCTTTCTGATGACTTTGAATTTTCCCAAGTCACAGCCCTAGAATATAGATGATATGCTGTTAAGTATCTCCTTAGAAGAGTTCTCTAGCCAGAGGACCTGTGCTCTGCTGAATTTTCTACCAGAAAGAGTTTATAAGGTCTCTAGGTCTTTGCAGCCTTGAGGTAAAATACTTAGGCCTTATCACATCTAAGAGAACCTGAAGGCTGGAGGAAGATAGAGTTAAACCAATACTTTCCTTCCTAAAGTCCAAGACCCTAAAACAGCTAAGGGGATTCCTGGGAATTAGGTTTTTGTTGCCTTTGGATAGCAATGTACAGTGAGATCTCATGAACTCTTTATCAGCTTATAAAGGAAGCCCAAAAAGCAGATACCCATATTTTAACCGAGGAACCTGATCCCCAAACTGCATTCCAGGT
>RJWT010026836.1:0-15693 GCA_004365215.1 Cuniculus paca | reverse complement strand
CTTCTGATTCACCAGGATTGGCAGTGATTTTGAGTCCATCACACTTCTTGTGTTGTCAGTGCCTTCACAAGAACACAATTCCCAGGGTTGGATACTTTTATGTTAAAATACCTGGAATGAGTTCTTTTTTCCCTGACAAATCTGACTAATGTTTACATGTTTGTGGGTTTGTATGTTTAAATATTTTCCCATATATATATATATATATATATATATATATATATCCACACCACAATGAGGTATGCGTGTATATCTTTGAAGACAATGATCATGTGAAAATTATAAATTTTACAAAGGATTCCTCACCTTGAATTGTTTACTATGATTAATCATGAGCATAAAAGCAATTTGTAACCCAAAGTAATTTTTCTACTGCTAATTTAGTTCAAAATGAAGGATGTTCTGAATGCTTAAAATGTAAATCCCCTTATGTTGTAAGTAAATAAAATATAATTTGCCAACAAGTGATATTTTAAAAAAATCTATACGACCTGTCAGTGTGAATGTACTCATAAGGATGAAGTGAAGTCCAACCAATAAAGTATAAAGTACGTCTAACTCCTAGGGTGACAGGAGAATAAAAAGTTCTTTAAGCTACTAAGCAATGTATCTCCTCACAGTATGCTGAGAACTTTTGCATCATTTTCAGTAGTGAAGACTCTGGAGAAGAGCAACTCTGACTCCTTTGACAAGTCAAGTTGGGACATCAGCAAATAGAGCCTAGAGTGCACCAGCTGGAGGTAAACACTGTGGTAAGGGAGTGGAGAAAGCCTGGCCAATTCCCAGAGCGATAGTATGTGCCACACACCCTTCAACTCTCTTCCACTTTTTGTTAGCAAGTATAATTGCTGAATTAACATAATTGCTTAATTGACTTGATTGCTCAAGTACTTTGTTAATTAACAATAAATGTATTTATAAATAGTTTATAATTTTATTATTTAGCTCTTTAGTTCTTTTCACACCTTTCAGTTTCTTATCTTTTCTAAGATTCTAGATGAAGACGTTTAATGTGAGTACTCAAATATAGTAATTGGAGTTAATGGTATTTAATGTGAATACTCAACTATAGCAATTGGAGTATATGAAGAAATATAAAAGAGAAAATAACTCATAAAGGAAAGCATTGTATAAGATTTTTATTTCAATATGATTATATAAAACAATATTAATCTGAAATAAATGATTTCAAAATAATATTCTTTGTTGTAGAGGTCTAGGTTGAAAATTTTATTCTTTCTACTAATATATATTATCCAAAAAATGAGTGAGTTCCTATTTATATTCTATATTAAAAACTTTACAATCATGGACATGCAATGTCTATTCTATGTCGAATTGTGTAACATTTTTACAATTTAGGAATCTTTAATAAGTATAAAGTTAATACAGCTCTAAAATATGGCGATTGCTTAGGCTACAAAGAAAAATATGCTTAAGTCAGAATTGGAATGAATAAGCAAATGCTTTGCTTTATTATATCGATTATGCCTGATGATATAGCACTAGGCTTGTGTTAAGAAATTTTGAATAACCAAAAAAGTATTAAATGAATCTTAAGTTTAATCAACATGAGATTTAGAATTTGATGTGAAAAAATTAGCTGTGATGGAAATACATGAATATCATCTCAAAATATTAAATGAATATGTCACAAGAGCTAAAGAAGAAATAGTGCAATATTTGCTTCATAGAATAATTTAAAATGTCATTTCATTAATTATGCTTTCTCATGCTCCTATTGTTTTAAAACAATTTTCTGAATGAAGAGGATGAGTGCTAGTATTTAAGTGACATATTTTCACAAATTTTTCCATGATTTTATCAGTGCCATAGCTAAAATTATTTTGGGCTATGATTTTACCTATGGATATACATGCTCAAGGCACATGAAGTACTTTAAATTTAGAAATTACAGGTTTTGAAAAATAAATTATATATCATAAAAATTATAATTGAGAAGACCATTATTATTATCTTCATCTCCTATTTGACTTCTCTTTGCCTATGAGTAACTATGAAATATATATTAATTTGGAATCCAAGCCACTGGAAGACTGGAATTGGATTTTTAAGGAGATGGAAGCAAAATGGAGTTCCTAGTGATGGGACTTCCTATAGTGTATTAGATTGCTAGGGTTGCCGCAGCAGAATATTAAATACTGCATGATTTAACAGAAATTTGTTTTCTTGCAGTTTTAGAGGCTGGAATTCTGAAATCAAGGACCTTCTCCTGAGGCACATGTAGGCTTGTAGAAATCTGCCTTTACCCAGTGACTTCACTAGGGCTTTTCTTTCTGCCAGAGCACACCTGGTCTCTGTGTATACCTTGATTACCAGGTCTTATGGGGACACTAGTCAGATTGCATTAAGGAACAGCCTGAAGACCATGTTTTAACTTAATTGTCTCTTTAAAGGCACAGTCATCTTCTGAGGTATTTGAGGTTAGGGCTGCAACACATGAACTTCAGAGGAAGGGTAGTACATGACATGATCCATAATAGACAGAGTCCTGCCTGGACTGATTTTCCCATCTAGACAGATTTCTGCTCTTCAAATTTTTGCTGGGTCTGTAATAAAAACTGAAAGCTTAAGGGATGGACAAAATTTTCTATGCCTATGTATGTTTGGATAGGTTCCCAAATAGTTACCCTGACACTCACAGAATTTATTTGTTTTATAGAAGAGTGGTTTTTATTTTACCATGAAGATTTGATTGCTAAAAGTTAACAATGAAAAACTGGAATCGGTATACCTGATATTGGTCCTCAATGCATCTTTTTCTTTGTCTGAGTATAATCAGACAAGGAATCATAAAACTGTTGCACAAATTAATCTTTGCTTCTCTCTCTCAAAATTTTGACAGGGATTAAATTTTGACAGGGAAAAATCCTATGATTTTGATGGGAACTATTAGCTTTTAAGTAGAAGATGCTGGTCTCATCAGTTAAAACTATACACAGGAATCTTTCTCTGGCTTGATCGCTGTGGTTAATGTTTTGAGGACCTTGTTGAACAGCAGTGGTGAGGGTGGACATCTCGTCTTGTTCCTGATGTTAGAGAGAAATTTTTCAGTTTTTCCCCATTCTATATGATGTTGGTAGTAAGTTGGTCACAAATAGTTTTTTATCAGAGAGAAATAAGGTACTCCTATACCTATTTTCTATTTACAGGTAAATTGATGCAACTTAAGAACATAATGTTAAGTGTAATAAGTCAGACACACAAATTTATTTAATATTGTGGTTTCCCTTACATGAGAAACTTAGATTATATATCTGCAGCTGAGGAGCAAAATGGAAGACAGATAATAGGAAGTGGGGAGAGACTCACATCATTCCCCAAAGTACCTGTTCCATTTTTTCAAGAACATTTTAATATATATGCTAACTTGTTTCACTTATACTACTCCTTTCTCTCAGTTCATTGGAAAGAAAATTTTGTGCTGATATCTTCTTATTTCTTCTTTGTAAGAAAGATTCTGCTTTTTTGACGTCTTGTACCCAAGTATCTACTTTGAAGGTAGCAGTACACAGTGTATTAACTATTGTTATTCTCTTATTATTTTACTATCAATTTTTAATTTTTTATAAAATAAAAAGGAATCTATTGTCCTTAATTATGTTTTTGTAGCATTTCAACCATTACTAAGTAGTAAGTCAATAGATAAGGTCTGCATTTACTGAATATTTTTCATTCTGCTTCTCTTGTGTAATCCATAACATGGATGATTCTATACTACTGTATATGTAATAAGTTTTTTACTATCTTCATTACTTTTTCTGTAGTCCTGATTTCCAGGGCTTTCTGTGATAATAAAATGAAGACAGAAACCATGTTAGCATAAAGAAATCTAGATTTTATTTTCTTTACAATATTGCACACATGGTATCCTAAACTACATGATGTTAAAACTAGACTTTATTTTATTTTATCTTTTTTTTGTATTTGTTTTTTAATTTTAAAAACAAAACAAAAAAGGATAGAAACAATACAGAATTTCAAAAACATCACAGGAAATAACACTAGTTAATATACTGTATATTGTTTTATTTTGACAAAAATGTGAGTGTTTTCTCCTGCAATGTTTTAGTAGGCACTATTTCTCTGGTTGGCATTAGATGGGATTTTCTTGGGCTTTGTCCACTTATTTTATCTTTCAAATTTGAAGTGGAATGAGTTAATTCATTTATAAATGCTAATCTTTGGTCTGCATTTTACAAGTGACTAGAAGAAATTTCACACTATATGAAATAAATCTGTATTTTTAGCTACTGCCACTTATCCTGATTCTATGTGTTGTATCTTCTCCGAAGAATTCTGTATGTCCTCTGATGAGCTGATCAAGCTGTAGAGCTATGGGATAGCACATGAAGTCTCTCACACTGAGTTATATTCTACAACAGCTCTATTGAGGAAAAAGTTGATGTCTCCTTCATTTGCAGAGGCCTCTTTCATTTACTGTGGCCTTTTGTTTTTGTTTATATTTCTCAGCTCTTTTAAAATGTTCTTCTCCTTGGAGATATTAACATTTTTCCATCAGTACAGCAGTTCAAACGAAATATGTAAAGATTATCAGGTGTGGTAACTTTGGAGGAAGGATTGTCTGACAAAAAAGGGAAAATTAGTCATACACACCATAGAAGTGATAATCAGATAACTGTTTTTAGGGGTTCCCAGCCAGACAATATCCTTTATGTTAGGTGAGTATAATCACCTAACTACTCCTTGGATTCATATTTCTAAGAGCCTAGTTTATGAGTTCAATTTCCTAAAATGAATCATAAGCATTTTTTTTTCTATTTTGAAACTTTTATACTGAGCATGGGTCTGATATATTCAAAGTGTTTAATGAATATGGCAACAAAGAAAACAGGAGAAAATGTGAACAAAAAAGAAAGTAGTATGGACAATGCTTTTAACATCTATTTCATTCCCATATGTGTTAAATAACACAAATATTGAAAAGTTATAAAATGAGATGGAAATGATATATAAGCATAAAAGTGTTTGAAAACTCTTTCAATGCACATAATTGTACTTTTCCCTCTTAAATGAAGCCTTTTCAAGATGACCAGTGTTATAGTCAGGGGTCACAGGGAGAAAGATTACAATCAGGACACAGAATTTATAATATTATTTATGATGGTTACCCAGTGCTAAACACAAGAAAGTGCAGGAAATCTGTCCACAACACCAAAGTCTATACTGGAAAGGCCCAATGGCCAGCAGTGGAAGCTAGAAAGTCTATGCCAGCAGGATGAAGGCTCTGTGCTAGTAGGTTGAGGGTTCTAGAGTGGAGCCAAGAAGCAACACTCAAATAAGAACCAGGGCTCCCTGAAAAGTACCACAGCCATCCTCAGCGATGTGAGGTCCCGTGCTCCTCCAACGATGAGAACAGTCAAGTACATGCCAGGAAGCCAGCGTGACAGCTTCTCCTGGAGTCTGAACAGCAACCATCTTCCTCTCCGGAGCCAGGAAGCGATGTTCAACACAAAGACCAGAGCTCCCCAAAGTGAACCGCAGCCACTCTCAACAAGGTCCCAAGCTCCTCCAATGATAATAGCCAAAGTCATATTGGGGAGCCAGTCTGACAAGGTCCTCCAGAAGAACCAGTGGCTCCAAACAGCAGCACTTAGGAGAACCCAAAATGCTCCCACTCTTCCCCTCCATGTCTCTCTTTATGCTGGCAACCTTCCTCAGGTGGATTGTCTAAATGCAGCACCATGCCGATTTAATTCAGCTGGTGCCAAGTTGACCACCAGTTTTTAATCCGTAACAACCAGTTAACCCTCATATATTATATTTTTGAAGTCTAGTACTTACTAAAGCCTAAGATCCTGTGCAAAATACTGAAATATTAATTTATAATATATATTTCTTTCTTCCCAATATAACGTAATATCTTGAAGTAGGTAAATGTTTTAAACATTTAAGAAAACTGAATGAATTTTCATTTTGACTATTATTACAATATAGTTCAATAAAATTTTAGGAGTTTGTTTATCTGTGAATTATGCTACGAGATTAAAAATAAAGATGCAGTGTTCTAGAGAAGCTGCCAAAGGACATTGTATGCCTGTTCCTGCCTCTTGCTTTTTTTCTATCCAAAGATATCATCTTTTGCCAAAAAAGATACAGGTGTGGAAACCAGTCACTGAGTCTACAAACTTTGGAGCTTACATCTGAAGGTGGTGTGTTATTTCAGAATATTTATGGATAATTTATAGTAAAAGAAATAAGACGTTCTTATGAAAAATAATAAAAATAGAAGCAGATGTCACCTTTTTTGCATTACAGAAAACATCAGTGGAATATACCTGGAATGAAGAGATTCAGTCATGCTCTCGTATTTATGATGCAACAATGGGTGCAGTGATGCAGACACACATGCTGAGTGTTGAAAAAATAGATCTTAAATACTGTCTTTAAAACCTGCACAATTTTATACCAACTCATAGTGATATTTGGAAATAAAATCAATGTTTATAAGTGACTTCTGTTTTATGCTTTGCCAAGTATAATTAACGTGATGTTATGCTATTTTCAATGAATAGTCTAAAAACATTTTATTCCAGTGAAAAGAAGAGACGTTTACAATAGATTTTGGCAGAGAGAATGAGAAAAAAATTCATACCAAAATTATCAAAAAAATTCTGAGCATAGTCGGAAATGGGATCTTTTTGTTGGAAAAATATGGCAACTCAATTGTTAACTAGCTAATATTCAGATTCATTAAATTTTATTATACTTGATTCAATAGTCCCTTCCAGAGTACGCACCATAAGCAATATCTGTGTTTGTATATTAAATGCAGCATTCTTCTCATTTGTCCTGGTTCTGGCTATCGTGGCCAGCACTTCCTTCTTGCTTGGCAAGTGCTTTATCACTGAGCTACCATATCCCAGCCTAATGGTCTGCTTTTGAGTAGCTTTTCTCTTTCAGCTATTATGGGAAGCAACACGCAAGATTCAAAACAGTCCATCATATGACATAGTCTCTTTTCTTAGTTTTTATTATTTCATGGTTCAGAATTATAGAGCCAGTAGGTTTTTATCTCACTTCTGTTTACTGAAGTGAGCTCATGTCCCTTCTCTTGACATTCGAATCTTACCACTTGTTCTTCTCAAATTATATTTTTGTCCTTATCCTCTATTTTCAATTGAACACACAGAATTTTTTTCAGCGTTGCAAGTTTCTGCACATTTTCAATTATGGTAAGATTAGGTTAGGTAAATACTTATTAACAATGCAAAGAAATAAAAGACTACTGCATGCAAATATTACAACAGAGGCACTATAAGGGCCCTTAGGAAAGAAAATTTCTTTTAGAGTGAGGTAAACAGCAGGTGAAATTAATAAACATAATAATTTGATATAAATTAAATTGTTACTTTAAGGCCAATTTTATTTTGACAATTAAAGATGTCACCAAAATAATAATGCAGTCAAAGGAAACAAACTAAAAATAGAAATGTGACAATCATGTTATCTGTAGGGGGAATTACAAGGAAAGCATAAGATTGAGATAGTGAAAAGATCATGTCAAATGACAAGATAAAAGGGTTGTCACAGCCAGCACTGTGAGGAAAATTGTCATTGTGTAATAAACTAAAGTGACCTTGTAAAATTTGTCCAAAATACTTTTAAAGTTAGCCATGTTGGAACATATTTTTGGCCACAAATCGACTAAATATGTTTATGAGAATAATATTATAGTAGTAGTCAGTTTTTCACAAATTTGTTATTATCATTTGTTAGGGTAATATTAAAAAAACTACAGTAAAAAATGCGACAGTGTTTTTTCTTAAATGTGAATATGTTAAGTTAGATAGCCATTTAGACTTGATAGTATCATAAGAGGAGTTCCAAAGTATAGAAGAATAGAATTGGGAAATAGGAAAACTGATTTCTTGCTAAAGTTTTATTCTTCTATAGCTAAATTTTCTTAAATAATCGTCTTTGTTCTTTTATGTTTATTTTAATGTAATAAAAGAATACACTGATAAAGAAAATATTAAAAAGCACTCATTTTGCCTCTATGAAAAAAAGAAAACAAAATTTCCTAACAAAATACGGAATAACAATAGTTTTAGTACATAACATTATGTACTAAAATTTTAAAAGAATAGTCAAAATGTTACTCAGTACACACAAGTCGTAGACAAAAAAACTCTTCTTAAATAGAAACAGAAAATAGCACAAAACTTTCAATACTGTATGACAAACTCCTAATAAAAAAACAAATTCATTAATATATTGAAATATTTTTGAAACAATGGAATAGAGTGATTATGGTACTATTTTATCTTCTCTCTATTTTCTATTTTTCTATCTTCTATTTTGCTATTAATTTACATATGCATATTTGCTGGGTTTGGGTCTGCAAACCCTGTTAGACAACTAAAGATGGGAAAGAGAATATCTTTGTAGATGGGCCGAGGTCTTCGCTGGCATGAAGTGAAACCCCAAACTGAGTCAAACCCCCAGATTTATTGAGGAACAACAAAGACATAGCGTTCTGCTGAGCATAAATGTTTGTTTTAGATAGCAGCACAAGCAGGCGAGGTATGGTAACAGTTTGGCTGAATAATTAGCTTTTATCTGATATTCCCGTCAGAGCTTCCAAGTCTTTCCCGAAAACCTGTTTTTGCCGGAGCTGGCAAAACATTCAGTCTTCAAGACCCTTCCACTCCTCGAAGTTAGGAGCCTTCCACCTCCCAAGGCAACCTGTGCAAACATCTGCCCTTTGGGTGTCACAAGGAACTCCGCACATAACATCTTCGGTTTCTCATATAAGTGAAACCATATGATGCAAACATAATTTTTTTATCCCCTCATTGTTGATGGGCTTACTCAATGCTTCCAAGATCTAGCTATTGCAATTTGTGCTGCTGCAAACATGGGTATGTACGTATCTTTGTAATATACCGATTTTAACTATTTTGAGAAGATATCAGAAGAAGAATAGCTGGTGTCTTGGTTACTTTGCTCTCACTGCTGAGACAAAATACCAGATGTTCAACATGAAGGAAGGAAAGATCTATTTCTTACAGTTATGGAGGTTTTAGTCCATAACCAGCTGGCTCCAAGGCAGGGTGGCGCGGGTGAGGGGCAGCTGTTCATGGCGGCTGCAAGCCTCAAAAGCAAACAGGGCAAAAGAGAGGCAAGTGCACTTCCTTTCTGACCTTACATTGTATGCTGGCTCCACCCCTGGGTAGGTGCAGCACTCACACTGCTAATCCCAGCGCTAGACAATGAACCAATCACAAAGCTAGATTCAGCCATTTCCAAGAGTGCATGAGGGTTGGGGGGCCACCTAGACATAAACGCAACAGCTGGGTCAAGTGGAATTTCTATTTTTAGTTTTTTGAGAATGTTCCACAATGATTTAATGGTTTCTGTAGTGGTTGCACTAATTTACATTCCCACCCACAATGTAGAAGAGTATTTTTATCCCCAATTCCCTGCCAGCATTTGTTATTATCAGACGTTTTTATGAAAGTGCTTCTTCTTGAAGTGAGATGATATTTCATTGTAGTACTTGTTTCCTTTTTTTTATGGTCAGTGTTGAACATTTTTTCATGTATTTATTGGCCATTTGTATTTCTTAGAAGGCGTGTCTATTTTTTTCAGTTACTCGTTTTTTAACTGGGTCATTTATTTGGGTCAGCCTAATTTTGAGGGGGAGTGGGGGCAGTTTCTCATCTATTCTAGATGTTAGTCCTCTGTTCAAAGAATACTTTACAAACCTTTTTTTTCCAATTCTGTATGCTGTCTCTACACTCTCTTGTTTCCTTTGCTCTGAGAAGCTTTTCAATTTGACATAATCCCATTTATTGATTCTCAGTATTAGTTCTTATACCACTGGTTTTCTGTTCAGAAAGTCCTTGCTTATACCTGTATGTTTCAGAATTTTACCTATTTTATTTTCCAACAGATGAAGCATTTTTGTTTTAACGTTGATATATTTTATCCACTTTGATTTTACTTTAGTATATGGTGAGACATATGGGTCTAGACTCAGTCTTTGACATGGAAAGATCTAGTTTTCCCAGCACCATATATTAAAGGGATTTTCTTTCCTCCAGGGTATGTTCTGGGCCCCTTTGTCAGAGATCAAAAGGTTGAATGTGCCTGGGTTTACTTCTACTTCTACTATCCTACTCCATTGATCCACTTGCCTAATTCTGTGGTGGTACCATGCTATTTTAATCACAGAAACTTTGTAGTATAACTTCAAATCTGGAATTGTAATGCCTCATGCCTTGCTTTTGTTCAAGTATTTCTTTTGTCTGTTCTGTTTCCCTATGAATTATCAGATTGATCTCTATAAATCTTTGAGAAATGATGTTGGTATTCTGATTGGGATTGTGTTAAATTTGTATACCAATCTTGGAATTAGAGGAACATGGGATATCTTTCCATTTTTTGATGTCCTCATCAATTTTCTTTTTTCAAGTGGTCTTTCATTCCTTGTATAGATTAATTCCTAATTATTGTATTTAATCCTTCTTCATGCTCTTGTGAATGGTATTGTTTTCTTAAATACTTTCTCAATGAATTAAAGAATTATGCTGATTTTTGTTTACACATTTTGTATCCTGCTACATTGCTGAATTTGGTTATCAATTCTAGGAGCTAGTTGCTGAAATCTTGGGCATTTTTTAGGACTGTGTAATCTGAAAGTAATAATACTTTGACTTTCTCCTTTCCTATATGTATCCATTCTATTTCTTTCTCTTGTTTGATTGCTCTGGCTAATATTTTGAGGTCTATGTTATGAGTCTCTATCTCTCTCTCTTTTTTTTTTTTTCGGTACCTGGAATCAAATTCAGGACCTTGTGCTTGCGAGGTAGGCACTGTGCTGCTGAGCTACCTCCCCAGCTTTGAGGTCTATCTTGAACAATAGTCATAACAGGAAATATCCTTCTCTTGTTCCTGATTTTACAGGGAAAACTATCAGTTTTTCCCCATTTACGATGATGTAGCCAGGCATGGTGATGCTTGCCTATATCCCAGCACTCAGAAACATGAGGGAGAAAGATTGCCACTAATTCAAGGACAGCTTGGACTACATAATGAGTTTAAGGTTAGCCTGAACTACATAGCTAGATGCTGCCTGAAAAAAAATGATATTGGTAGTAGGGTTCCCATAAATGCTTGTTATCAGGTTGTGATAGCTTCCTTCTGTAACTATTTTCTTTATGGTTTTATCATGAAAGTATGGTGGATATTGTCAAAGGCTTTTTCTGTATTGATTACAATGATCATGTGATTTTTGATCTTGCTTCTGTTTATGTGATGAACTAGATTTATTAATTTGTATAAATTGAACTATCCTTACATCTCTGGGATAAAACCTAGTTGGTCATGGTGCATTATCTTTTTTTGATAATTTCTTGCATTTTGTCTAGTTGAGGATTTTTGTATCTATGTTCATTAGTGAGATTGGTCTGTAGTCAGTGTCTCTCTCTCTCTCTCTCTCTTTCTCTCTCTTTCTCTCTCCCCACTGGTTGGGTCCTGATCTGACTTGGGAACAGGGTAATGCTAGCTTCTAAGAATGACTTTGGGGTGCACTTCTGCCTTCTCAACTTCATTAATGAGTTGGAGGAATATCGATGTTAGATCTTCCCTGAAATTCTTGTAGAATTTGTTTGTGAATCCATTAGATCCTGGAGTTTCCTTAGTCAGTAGTTTTTAAAATTACTGACCAGTTTCATTTCCAATTATCAGATAATTCAAGATTTTTAAGTTTGGTCCATTTTGTCTGAAAATCAGATAGCTACTTCTGCTTATTTCAGGGTCCTGTTGCATGAAATTTTGCTTTCCAACCTTAGATTTTCATCTATAATTTTCTTTTTGTGTTAAATGTGTTACTTGTGTACAGCATATCATTGCATTTTCTTTCTTGATCCATTTTTTTAACCTCTGCTTTTTTGCTGGCAAATTGAGTCCATTCACATTGAGAGTTAATTGATAAGCATTAACTTATTCCTGTCATTGTACTATTTACCTGATGCTGTCTTTCTCTTTCCATCCTACTTCATTACTTTCCCAACATGATGCATTTATTATCTTGGACCTTTCGACATTGTAGCATCTTGGTTTCTGTCTACCTGATGCTTGAAAATTTTTAGAGTGTTGGTTTGGTGGTTATGAAGTTCTTTGGGTGGATTTTATCTTGGATGCATCTTTTTTATCCATCAATTTTTGAAGCATAATTTTTTAAGATAAACCAGTTGCAGATGAAAGTTTTCTTTTAGGGCTTGCAACACTTCATTCCAAGGTGTTTTGTCTTTAACTTGTATTGAGAAGTCTATTAGAATTCTGATGGGTTTTTTCTGTATTTGTATTTTATTGCTTTTCTCTAATGGCTTTTAAGATTTTGTTTCTATGTTGCATTTCTGACATTTTAATTGTTATGTGATGTCAACTGGTTGTTCTCTGATCATGACTATTTGGAATTCTATGTGCCTCACTTATGTGTATGTTATTTTTTTTTCTTGTCTTGAAAGTTTTATTATTTCTGTACACAGGTTTTTATATTCACTTTTGCTTTCTTCTGATAGTGCAGTAATTCCAATTACTCTTATATTAGTCCTCTGTGAGTCATCTAGCAGCTATTGGATACCTCTTTGATACTGTTGTTTTTAAGGTATTGCACATTACTTGGTCACTAACCAGTGCCCTGTCTTCTAGAACATGCTCTGTCTTCACGTAAGTTGCTACTGGTGCCTATATTTCAATTGTATTTTTAATCTTCTCGTTTTCTGTTTGGAACCCTTTATAGACTCTCATTCTTTTCTGTGTTACCAATTCATGTCTTGCATCTCTTTCTTTAGCTACACTAGGTTGTTGTTATGGTTGATACATTTTGTCAACTTGAGAAGTTTAGAAGTTTAAGTATGAGACTCAGCAGGGAGCCAGGATCCTTACTTTGTAAATATCCTCAATCTCTGTATGAGGACAGCAGAGAGATTTTGTGGGTGTTACACCTGCCCTGGAGGGGGAATGGCCTGTGTACAATATAAAGGAGGCTATTTTAGCTGACTGCTGCTTCGAAGTGTTGCTCTGGTGCCATGCCACCCTGCCTTGAAACCAGCTGATTATGGACTGAAACCTCTAAAACCTGTAAGCTAAATAAACTTTTCCTTCCCTAATTTTGGGAGTCAGGTGTTTTGTCTCAGCAATGTGAGAAAAGTAACCAAGATAATTGTTAGTATCTTCTCTAGAGTCAGTGTTCATTTCTTTCATTGTGACCATTATCTATTCAGTTATATCATTTTGAGTTCACCAAGTACCTTATTGAACTTTTTTGTTACCAACCTTGACACCCTTCTAGAAGTTTTTGCCTTGTGGCTTATGTTTTCTTCCCCCTCAATTCACACTGGATTGGCTTTTAAAGAGCTGGGAGTCTTTAGAAACATTTTGTTGCCTTATCCTCTCATGTTTCAATTATGTTGTTTGTTTGTCAGAATCCTGTGGAGGAATTTGCAGTTTATTTGTGCAATCTCCAGTTTTTTGGTAATGGGCCATAGTATTGTTCATAACCTATGGGCAATCCAGATATTGGCACACAGAGAAAACCAATTGATAGCAATAACTAGATCACCTAAGCTGTAGTGGTAAAGTCAGTAGCAGTAGTGTCAAATATAAACAAACACCAAAATTTTGAAAAACAGTAAGAAACTTCTTGAACCATCCTTACCCAAAGCAAATAGGTCTATAATGTTAGTATAGTCACTTAGGCAGCCCCAATATTGACCTATAGAATATCAGAGCACTATTTTCTGCTGGATGTAGGCAGTAGTGAAGAGCTCAAGAAGAATACTTGACTGAATCCCATCCCCTTCACATCCACCCCCATGAAGGTTAAACACATCAGTCCTGGGATTTCACCTCTCAATACAGGCCCAGGATCCTCCTGAGGTGAGTTTAGGCTTTCCAGGTAATCTCAGGATAAATCTGTTTCACTCTCACCCTCTCCAAACATATCTTTCAAAACTGCCACTAACCCAGTGTCTGTAAGACTTCATTGCTGGAGTGAAACTCTCCTCTGAAGTGTTGTTCTAGTCTACAATCAGTTCTGTCTTTTAGTTGCCACCTTTGTAGCCCTGTTACAAGGATAACCAAGGTGCAGAGCTCCCTAGAACTTGGTAGTTTGACTGCTGATCTCTTTGGTCATTGGGTCACAGAGCAAGTTGCCCAGAATCCGCAGCAGGTAGGTTGGCAGGCAAGGCAAGGCCTCTTTTCTCCTTCTCTGCCCTGCCTAATGTGTTGATTCTGGTTTTTTTTTTTTTGACTGTATATATTAGATAAATATAGATACATTCAGTAATAGAACACAAGTTTTTGCTACATTGAAAATCAACATCAAACATAATCATAAAAATAATATTATACCTTTTATGGTTGATATATTGCGTCAACTTGAGAAGTTTAGAAATTTAAGTAACAGACTCAGCAGGGAGCCAAGATTCTTACTTTGTAAATATCCTCATTCTGTGCAAGAGGAGGGCAAGGAGATTTTGTGAGTGCTACATCTGTCCTGGAGGACAGGGGGTGGCCTGCATACAATATAAGGGAGAAAAGAGGCTTGCATTTTCCATTTTTTGCTCTTATTGGTTCACTTTTTTCAGCCACCTTAAAGTGTTGCCCCAGTGCCATGCCACACTGCCTCGCAGACTCCTGATTATGGACTGGAACCTCCATAAACTGTGAGCTAAATAAATCTTTCTGTCCTTCATTTCGGGTGTTTGGTATTTTGTCCCAGCACTGAGAGAAAAGTTACTAAGACAAAACCTTATTCTATATCACTGATATTTTCATTTTCACTGAAGTAAGGTGGATTAGCAAAATTTTCTCTTTCTTTCTTTCTTTCTTTCTTTCTTTCTTTCTTTCTTTCTTTCTTTCTTTTTTTCTTTCTTTCATAATAGTAGGGCTTGCACCAGGACCTTCATATTGAGCAGCACCACCAGACCTTTTTGATTTCTTATTTTGAGACAGAAACTTGCTAATTTTCCAAGGTTGGGCTCCAATTTGCTGTCCTCAAGCCTTAACATTCAGAATGCTAGGGTTACAAGCATGAAAGATTTTCATAGATTTTGATGCTTTATCCCAAAGACATGGTCTTACCCAATTCTTTTTACTTCTCTCCAATGCTATCATGTCCAAATTAACGATTTAGCAACGATAGTTATTAAGGCTCCAATAGAAACTTGTATGTATCTTCTTGGATACTTACAAAATTTTATTTTGAGATGTAAAATGTATTATAATAGTTAATATATCCTTATTTTCCAGAATGGGTGCAATTGTTTTCCTTCCCTATATGAAAGTTTTCTGATCTGATGTGTGCATCTCTGATTTACAGAATATATTTTTATTGTTTGATTTTGTGGTACTGAAATGAAGAATTTATGACACACGGGAGCATTTGCTTAAAAAGGTTTCTTATTGGGGAGCTGTAACAAGTGAGATGAGATGACAGAAAAATTAGGGTAGTTTTTGAGTAACATATTACTGGTATTAATGATAAAATTGTGGGCAGAGTGCAGAGAGATCTCAAGGGATTATGAAGATAAAAGTACATCTATATTACTCCTTGTCCATCTTTCAATTCTTTGTATTTTACTTTAAATGTCTTTAATTTTCTTGCTCTTTATATTTCAAATAAAATTCAAAATCAGT